>VZTO01001533.1:44198-74207 GCA_013400615.1 Syrrhaptes paradoxus
ATTATTTATTTTTCTGTTCTTTTATTTTGTTTTGGGAGTTGTAAAAACAGAGGGATCCCAAAACCTTCGTATGTGACCAGCCTCTGGATGAGCAGTAGCATGTGCCTTTTCTTTAGACATTCAGTCATCTAGGTTTGTTTTCTGTGTGTTAGAGAGAAATATTTTCAGAGGCCTTTTCCAGAGCTGTGTAACACCTGCAATTTTTTCCCCCAGAACAATACTGTTAAGGATAAGCAGTGATTGGAATTTGAAGTTCTTGTAATCTCCAGTCTGACCTGTGGAGTTAGCTTGTTTCATGCCAGAACCCCATTAATCTTTCAGTTTCAACATCAATGACATTTTTAATGGTTTACTTAATCATGCATATATTATGACATGTTGCACACTGAGGGGGGTGGAAACCGTCATCAAATTTGTCTTCTGATTTGAGAGTTTTAAGTTATTGTTGTGTTTTTCTTGGTCATTGATTGGTGGATATCAGAGGTGCGTAACTCGTGCCTGTCAAGTTACATCGAGCCTGATTGGACAGTTCTGGGGAACTTGGGGTTTGCCTTTGGCTGCCCTCTTTTCTGAGGACCTTGCCAAGTCCCTGGCAGATTTTGACCTGTTTGAATATGTAGTGGTTTAGGCCACCTGAGTTGTCTGTGCTCTTGAGCTCCTCGGATCGGCTGTTTCTGTGTGTATATATATACACATTGTGCTGCACCTGTGTAGGGAAATAGGAAATGCTACGTGTCCTCAGTCATCTGAAACTGGGACTTTATGTACCTGATGCTTAAAATTAAACTACATTGCTCTAACTTATTTATTTGTTGATTTGTACTCGAAATGAAGAACATTTAATATTCTAATATTCTAATTTGGTTGGTGGAGTGTTTTTTCTCCTTTTTCCCCTCTGATTAAAAGGTCACTAAAGTAAAAAACTTGCCTGATTCTTTTGTTGTTGCACTGAAATGTAACTAGTGCACTGGGAATACCTTTAAATTCTGACTCTGAATGACACGGATGTTGTCATCTTTTAGTTTAAGTCATTCTCCCTCAATCATTCTGTCTTCTGAAAGCAGAAATGCTACATAATTGCACTTCAGGAGTCATTCATTGGAGAACTCTGCTTAGCTTATCCTTTAAATTTAACTAAGTTGTTTTAATTTTAAGAAGGAACAATTTGAATCTAGGATCTGTTTCCCGCAGGCTGGTAATGTTGGGAGGAAAGTGACCCAATTCCAGCCTCTTCATAGTTTCTACATGTTTATATTACTGGGGAAGAATAATTTAAAATTATTTTCTGGTTGAAGAAATTCTTATCTTTCTGTAAATTAGTTTAGCTTTTTACCAAATAACTTTGAATAGGCTTCTTCCTTCTCTCCCCTGTCCCCAGGTAATGCCTCTTCCAAATCTGTTGCATTTTAACTTCATTTTTTATATTGAGATTTGTAAGAAATAATATTACATTTCAGTGCTACAGTGACAGTGCTGTTATATTTTAACTTACTGATCATAACTTCCTTGGCTGAGCACTTTCTGATGGAAAGGAAAACCTTCATGTTTCTGCCTGGCTGATCAAGCATGTTTAACCAAAGTGGACCTGTAGCCTGAGCAAGCCATATTCCTCTCCTGTTTCTTAGGGATGTGCTGATGCAAACCGTGGAGACTTCTGTTATGGACTAATCTTTGGTAACATCATGAGGATGTATCGGGTGCCCGGTGGCACATTATGTACCCTTGGAAAGTTGTAAATGTATTGTGTTTTCACAGGGCAAAGTGTCTTGTAAGCAGGAAGATGTTTGCCAAAAGGAAGCGTTTGGAGAGCTCCCTACACCAGCAAGTTTGTTCAGATGTCTGGCCTTTTTGACCTGCAAATGGTCACCCTTCCCAGTGTTCGCTCTTCCCTGTGTTGAAGTTTGTTTTTCTTTTGGGTTGAAATAAAGCCAAGTGTTGATTTGTCCTTGGCTGTCTTTTTGTTACAAGTTTTTTTTTTTAGTTTGTCCTCTCCTCAGCAGTAGTGTGATGTTGGAGGAAAGAGGAAAATAAAACGTTTCTTGTCTGTAAAATCACAACTCCTGCATCTGAAGCACCCATCCCTCCTTGGCCTTCTCTTTTGTCCTTGGGTTCTCTGGTTAAATTCACTGTTGACAATGGATGAAGAACTTTTTCCTTCTCCATCAGGGTAGCTTGACAATATAGAGGAACAGAAATGAACAAACTAAAATTTTACCATTTTCTAGCATGATAAAGTTGAAGACCAAGGAGGAATAAATTTGTACTAGGTGGTGGAAGGATTTACCTAATGTTGTCTATAAGAGTGTATCTTACTGTTATGCAGAGGTCTATACCCGTAGGTTGAGGGCTATATATAGCATAATTCAACATTTTTTTCGATGGATGCCAACTAGTGAAAATCTCTGTCACACAACATCAAAAGAAGAATGCTGAATGTACTATGTAATGCATAAAGCAGGGTCATATTTCTCTTTCTTTGTCATAGCTAAAGCATTTTTTTGGATGGTTCTGGTTCAAGCATGGCCCCACTGCATACAGACATTCTCCTGTGGGCCAGCTATTTAATATTTCTTGTGGTTAAACCACAAAGTGTGTGGTAAACTGGGCTATTATATTGCTTTCCTTCATACTTGGAGAAATGTACTGTGGATATTTTACTGCATTAAAAGTAGCCTCCAAATTAAAAGGCTCACAAAACCTTTCCTGTTCCTTGAAAACATCCTCAAATGGGAAGTATTTTGTAAGATTGTGTTTAAATCTTGTCTGGAAAAGAATTATTTCTGTTACTCCCTACAAATGTGAATGTCTCTTGCCCCGTCTTGAGTGAACAAACTTGAAGTCGTCTTGTTTATCGTGCTGTCTGAGGTTGAATGGAAACTGTTACAAGCAAGTCAAAGCCTAGTAACTACAGTCACAGAGATAATGATAACTATTCATAGCTTGTTGAAATAATTTTCCTTTTGTCAGGAGTTTCGGTATTTACTCTTAATTCCTGCTGCTTTCCCATATGCAGTTTATCTGAAGTGGCATCAGTTATGATGCTAGATAATAAACATCCTGAAGGCAATGAGGTGGTTGTTCTCTGTTCCTCAGACCAACGCAGAGACCTTCTCTACAACCCTTAGCTGTGCTATGAAGCTGTCGGTGCTGTGTTTTTCCTGCTGCCAGTCTTGTTCAGAGAAACGTGGTTTCTTCTCACATGTCCCACCAGGAAGTCAGCCGCTCCATGTTAAATGAGATGAGTTTCAGTGGCATTTGAAGGGATTTGGGCTGAGACCACCACACTTACTCTATTTTAGACCTCCAAGTAAAGAAGTAAAATATCTTTCATCACGCACAGCTCCCAGCATATGGATCAATAACAATGGGCTTTTTGATTACTGAGTTAATCCAGAGGAGCTAGTTCCAATTATTGTTCTCTTTCAAATGGCTGACCACTGTGTTTCTGTACTCAGGAGTACTAACACAGGCTCATATCATAGATTCTTTGTCATGCTTCAAGGTGCTTTTCTAACATTTACTTCTGTAAACTTAGAATTTGGGGTTAGTCAAAGTTACAAAAGGTGGTAGGTGCTCTTCAGTTACTTCTTTCTTTTTATTCCTCAGTAACAAATATGATGAGTACAGAGCGTTAGTGTCCTACAGAAAAATGGAAAACGCATTGCATGTTTTAAAATCTCCCATGAGTTACATATATATAAGGAATTGTTTAATTAATTTTTTTGGTAACAACAGTTTTCCCTCTCCTCCTCCTGTTTTCATTCCTCCTTCTCCACAAGCTTCTGTTGTTGTCAGACCCTGTCTTTGTTTCGAGTATTGCTTTCACTTGCCTATGAGAGAAGCCAGTTTGGAATCTTGTCATATAAATTGAGATTCATACTTTCAAGGCTGGGTTCTTGAATTTAATCTTTTATTTAAAAGAAGCCCAGTTACTAACAGTGTGCTGAGTGTACATTATTTCTGTGGAAGCTGTTTATGACCAGCATGTTATCCCTCTTTGATTTAGGATAGTAATCTTAGGAAAGTATTCAACTTTGAAGCAGCTTTTTATGTTTATGCTTTAATGATACTGAATGGCAAACATTTTTTTTGTTCTGGTTTTTAAAATGCATAAATACTATGAAAGCTATGCTTTTAACTCATTTAAAGCTCTCTCTGTGGTGAGACCTTTAATTGTTTCCCTTATAGATTGGCAATGAATCTTGGGATTGTGTGGTGGGATCTGTGTCAATGTTACTGTGCAGCAGGTGTGCTGTGTGTAATTTGTAGGCTGAGTCAGGGAAGCCTGGACCTGCTTCTTCTGAATGGGACCAGGGTTGTCACCTTCTGTTCCTACTCTGCCGTTTCTTTGTGTCAGGTGGCTAGTAATGTCTTTGGTAAGTTGTCTGCCCTCAAGATCGCAATGTAAATAACTCTTAAGACAAAAGGAGGGATACAATTACAGCATCTTCCGTCTATTCCCAGTAACTTACTTTGGCTGTTGCAGTTCTTTCTCAATGCACAGTCAGCTAGGAAAATCTCCTAATGCCCTCTGCAGCCTGGGAATTTTATCTCCTGTCCTTTCACATGATAGATTAATGGAAATGGGCTTTCCGAGAGCTGTGAAACAGATGTCAAAAATGCCACTAAGAACAGTGACAAACTCTGCCTCCTGTGTTTCTTGTTACCATTGGATCTCAGCATGGTTTCAAATCAGGCTGAAAGAAACCACGCCAGTATAACAATTCCTTTTGCTTCTGGTGGGTGTTTATTGTAACTGTTGTCTTCAGGATATTTTTGCTATGTTTAGAAAGATGACTGTTAGAACAGTGGAAGGAAGCTGGTTTGGGTGCATAGGTGCAGTGTGGTGAAGAGTCTCTTGCCTTACAATCACTCATGTGTGTGGTATATGTTAGAAATCAAAATGTTGCCTGCAGTTCTCCAGCCTTCCTTTCTACTTGACTCTAGAAATGAAAAACGTTTTGGGAACTTTTTTAAAAGAAATGAGTTCTAAATTAACTTCCATTTTGAATGTTTGTTAAAAGCTGTCATATACAAAAAACCTGAAGACAGAGCTCAGATCTTAAGGGATTTATTAGTGTGGGAGTTAGAAGTTTGGAAAACATACGAAAAGTTAAAGTACACTGCAAGTTTGTCTCGCTGTTAAAGGATACTTTTCCCTTGCATCCTCTTCAATCTAGTCTGTTCTTTACATATTATTCTAGAGTTAATGTTTTTAGGGCTTGGGGAAGGGGAAAATAAATATCACCATACAGACTGTGAAATAAATACAGCCTTAGAAAGTATTAATAAAGTGTGTTCTCTTGTGAATAGCCCGAATTTGTGCAGTGTCTTGATTTGTGGAGCATTTGCACATATACTACAGTTATGGACTAGATCACAGAAAGATATTTCTGTCCTTAGAGTCAATACTTAGTGTCGTGTTTCTTTTAATAGTATTAGAATGGGTGAGTTGTTACACTGAAGTACATCTAAATAGAGAATTCCTGCAGTTGCTCAGTCGCTTTGTAACTATTATGTTCCAGATAAAAGCAGCTCCATTATAATTTCATTTCTTGCCATGGCTGTTCTATTTTTCAGGTTTTTGTCTTTTATTTTTAATTAAGATGCAAGATCTTGTGAGTTTGAGTGGAATTTTTGCTGTTTGTATCAGTCCAAGCAGTCACAGGCTTTAAAGTAGTATTGTGGAGATTATATTGATGTTAATTACCATGAAGAAAAAAAATGCTACAGAATTTACCACCCATACTAACTCTCCATAGCCTTTAACTGAAACAGAACCATGCTATTAGTAGGTTTGCAAAGATTTTCAGAGAGCCCATGGATAAATATTGGATGATTATACGGGTTGTTACTTGTGCCATGGAAGTCAGTGGCAGTGGTCCTGTATTGGCACTAAGGGATGTGCCCTGTTTCTCCAAACAACATGAAACAAAACATCAGTTTGAATTTATAGTATCAAGGATTGTTTATATCCATTACTTAAAATATATTTTTTTTAATTAGTTTCTGAATTTCTCCCTTAAGAAATAAGGTTTTGAGCCAATGTGGCACAGTGAAATATGCCAGTGGCAAGTGCATGGGAAGGAACATCCTGAAAGTGCCTTCTGACTGTTTTGCTGTTGTATTTCTAAAATCTTGAAGCCTGGATATAATACCTGCCCCTGCTTAGTCTTTCCTACCAGGTATTTGACGTAGAGATGGCTCTCTACAAATCGGCTAATTTAATGATTCACTGTTGCTGTGCAAATGCTGAGGTATTTTGAGGTCCTTTTTCTTCAGGCATCCCATACCATGTGACAGGATCTGATGTTTTGAGGCAGAACAGGAAATCCCTCCATCATCTGAAAGGTCAGAAATACGTATGTTGTACCCAAGTATACTTCTCCAGTGTACAGTTACAATTATGATGCAGGAAAATCCTTCCAAGTTCACATTATTTGCTAGAGAAAGATTTAGTGGGAACGCCATGTCCAGGTGAGTTCTGAGCAAGATTCAGATAAAATGATTTATTTTTGTTATTATACAAATCCAAGCATATAACCTGATATGTTCCCCTTTTTTCTTTGTTGTAGTGAAACAAAACTGAAGAAAGAGTTTACCCTTAAATATAATTTAGAGACATTCAACTTTGGTTCTAACCCTTAGAAGAATCATCAGATCAATAAATAAATTGCTTTCAAAGTTTAATTATTCTCACAGTCAAATGTAACTTTTAGATAAATGTATTTATCACTGCTTCCAGCTATTAGGTTTTACGATGGCTTTAATAATACATATTACATATGTGCTACTGCAATTTCCACTTTATTTTTTTTTCTTAGGAATCTAGTGCTCATCAAAACACTGCTGTCAGTGGTTCTTGGGTGCTAGGCTTTCTCACATACCAGCTCTGAGTGGCAAATTTAATCATTACCAGAGTGGTAAATTATATTTTTATTTCTTAGTCTTTTATTCCATTAAGTAATCACTTTGAACTGCAATCAGTAATCTTCCCCATCCAGCCCATTTATTCAACTGCTGTTCTTCCCTGCTCTTCCAGAAGGATCTGGCTGTGTTCTGCTCTTCTCTCCTGTTTGTGCCCGGCTCCAGTGATGACAGAGGGGAAGTTGTCTGTCACGCAGCCCCTGGGATGTAATTCAGCCGTAATGGGGCCTGTCTGTGCTGTAGCTCGTGGCAACCTGCGCTTCGTGTTGGTGCGTTACGTCTGCCAGGTATGCGGTGAAGCAACAAAACCTGCGAGGGCCTTGACAGCAAGAAACCAGTTCAATTTATTGCTTTCTGGTTCTTAAAGGGAGCTGAAGAGGGTTTTCCAGAAGAACCATTGTAAATGGCTTTGGAGGGATTGTGGAGGTAAAGGGAAAGCTGTGTGTGCCATGCCGGCATGGCTGCGGCCCGCCGCCGCAGGAAGGGCTGGGCTGCCAGGGTTTTGCCTTTTGGTGCCCGAGTCCCATTTGTCATGTGGTGAACTCTTGTCTGCCAGGAAATGCCGGGTAGCGGGCGTTACAGGCAGCTGCGCCTCGCTCCACGTCTGGTGAGCCGTCGGCAGCAGGATTCTGGGCGGCGGTGCTGGGGGCCCGGCCGGGAAGCCAAGAGCTGCAGCTCTCCCGTGCCTTGGGAGCTGTTGGCTCAGGTCAAGCGGTAAGCACCGGTGTTTCAGGTGACTTGGTAAGGCAAGCTGCCAAAGATAAGGCAGGCTCAGCTGTACCACTCCAGAGCGCCTGGAGCCATTGGGTGCCCGTGCGGCACGGCGGCCTCCATCCGCCGCTCTGGGCCTGCTGCTGCTCTGCAGAACTGGGAGGGGAATGCAGAGGCCGCGGGCTCTTCCCTGGTGTTCGGCATTCACACACTGGGGAAGAAATCCAGACATTCAGAGCTGTTCTCTGGCAAATTGCCCAGCAGGGAAGTTTGGTATTTTAACAGTGTTTCTGCCTTGTTCTGGAGGGAGGTTGTATTTTTAACTGCACTTCTGATGGGGTGGGAATTACTGTACAATTAAATGCAGCAATATTGAGATTACACAGCTTTTAAAAAAAGGAATAAAAAAAATGGAGACATGCAATGCTGATTTGGCCTTATTTTTTAATTTCTCGGGTGTAGGGTTTTTTCTTATTATTTGTTTGAGATGCTTTAGTTTGTTTTTTTTTTTTCTAATGAGCTTGCGTATATGAAGAGTATGCAGCATAGACAACCTTAGAGCTTCTTGTTTTTCCTAACCCTGTGCAAGCTTATATTAAGCTTTGATAGAGCTTTGGGATTAATTAGTTTTCTTGAAGGCAAAATTAGCTATGCTTATTACACTAGGTTTGAATTTTGCATTGAGGTTTAATTTTAATAAGGTGACTGAGGTGTAGGAGGAGAACATCTCTGACATCTGTCCCAGCTACGTTTTCTGTAAATGTGGTTTTTACAGGGCTAAGCCGTAGATCAAGACAGTATGCAAGTTGGATCTGCTAAATCAGCTATATCTTTTTCATTTAAAAAAAATAATTTAAACAAAAGCTACTTTTTTTTTCTTGAAAGTTAAAGCAAACTTCTGCATTCTGAAGATGCTTTTAATTTTTTGTTTAATTTTGGTATTTTTAAAATGTCTGTTGGTTGTATATTGGTTTTATTTTGGAAGGTTATGATACATAAATGATACCTCACTCTTCTGTCATTCTGTGGTCTCTCTAATGTCGTGCTAATTTGTCACCCATGATGATGCTGGTTTTAAGATGTACGTTAGCTGTAAATGGTGGTTGATCATTGTGATTTCTGGTACTTTCCTTGCAAAGATCAACTCAATTGGGCATGTTTTCTTATGATTTCTCAGTGTCACTGCTTGCTGCACTGCAGACAAGAAGGATGAGGAACACTGCCCCTCTCTAGCTGCAGATTTCTGTCCTGCTTCGTTAAGTATGCCTGAGATTAAGGAAGTACCTAATTTTTGAAAAATGTTTGTCTTCTGAAAATGTTCGATGCTAATCATAATGTTCTAGTAGCAGTTGCCCTTCTGGTAAAGATAGATAAAATGGGCAGTGATTCTGGAGTAAAACAAAAGCTATGGTAAATTCCATGAAGATCTGAACAAGTGTTTCTAAGTATTCTTTGAAATTTAAAAAAAAAAAAAATCCCCCCCTTACTTTCCATATGGCATTGCTTCAGATCTTGCTGGGTGGTCTTGACTGTTTTATTTCAATGATTGCATAACCCCTCACTTCAGAAGCTTGTTCACATTAATAGCTGGCCAAGGGAAAAACCTTTGTCTTCTTCAGGATGCATAGACTTTAGATTTTGGCTTGAACAGGATTCACAGCAAGAATTCAAAGTAGCTTTCCCTCTCAGCTTTGTTGCTGGAAGCAGAGGGACCCTTCATCTGGGTAAGCAATAGTTGATTTTTTTTTATTTATTTTTTATTTCTCCTGCTCCCTAATAAACCGTAGATGAACGTGAGGGTATTTTAAGAAGAGTTCAAGGTCTGAGACTTCAATTTTGTTTCTCTTTTTTTAAAAGGTGGGAGGACTTATATGGAGAATAGTTGACATAAGGAATGGTTGGCAGCCTATTCTGGTTGAAGTTTATCTAAAATCAAAATGGCTTTTGTAGAGTTATTACCTCTTAATTGTCTACTTTGCGTGGTTTTGGATTATATATGATATAGAGCCTAATATTAGCTTTTTTACAAGAACTGCTAATAAAGATGTTTCTGGTGGTGGGTTTTTTCTCCCAAACTTCTCCATTTCAGGTTGTTAAATCTTTCAGGCATTGGTATGCTTATCATCTTCCTTGGGAGATGCTTGTCATACTTTTGAAGTATCATTAGTGAAAAAAAAAAATCTAAAGATTCTCCCCCAACATCTTCTCTCCAGCTTTCCCTCTACACACATTGTATAACTTAAATAGTGTTAGGACTTGTCCTCAATATTTTTTTGGGCACAGTGTAGGAGGAAATTAACTCTTGCAAATTACAATATAACTGTATGGTACGGGAAATATTGTTGGATGTGATTTCAAAGTCCAAGAGGACATGACATTAATTGTTGCATGTTTTGCTTTCAGATTGATTGGTCCTGTGAAATGCAGACAAGGTAATTTGTGGGGGTGGTGGTGTGGGGTTTATGGTGTGTGGGGTGTGTGATTTGTTCTTAGGTGAACATTTAGTATCATTTCTTTCCTGTTCAGGGAAGAAGTATTTGTTCCCATAACACAGATGCACGTCAAAGCAGTATTCTCATTAGAAGTGCACTTATTGTATTCTTGATTCACTGAAGATTTTATCAATGTCAAGATAGAATACATTCTTACTTTGTAAGGTCTGTCACTCTTGCAGAATAATTCATTTCTCAATAAGCATAATTTCCTTTTTCTTTTAAACAGTTTATTTGGTAGAAATACTTGCATAGTAAGGTACTTTCTCACATGATTAAACTTGCAAAAAATAAATCCAATGGCTTATTAGATGCACTCTTTATTATATGGGGAAAATATTTCTTACAGATCCTCTCCTGTTATTACAACCTACGTGTATTATCTTAATTTATCAATTTCTTTAATGCAGTTCTATGTCGGTAGGGATCGCTTCACCTCAATCACTGCCAGCTAGTGCAAGCTTTTTCCTAGGTGAAAAATACTAGTCATTGCATGAACACCAAAAATGAGTTAAAGACTTGGGTGGATGTACCATGGGCTTCTAAGGCTGCATGACTGGAATTTTAATCCCAGTGCTAGATCTATGCTTCTGTCTGCGTCTAGTAACAAATTATATTATAATCCTTATTTGCCACCATTTTAGACCTAGATTTAATGCAGAAGCTTGTGAAGGTGGAGGCTTCATTTTTAAAATTAATTCAGTGGGCTTGTCCACTACAGAATGAGACCAAATGAACAGTATATTACTTGCGCATGACACAGGACTAAAATCAGTATTTACTTCCCTAGTAAGCTTCATACTTCCTGCATCTTCAGCCCTGGATTATTCGAGCTTCTAGAGCATACAGCATTACTGTGACTGCTTTTGTATCTTATGTCTTGAGAAACTATTTAGTGACACCAAAATACAGGCTTGTGGTTGAATCTCTTTCTTTTAGTGGAGGTTCCATTTAGCATGTTGTGTTTTCCTGATGCTTCGGGGTTGATGCTATTTATAGTTAGTGATTGGAGAGACACAGAAATCAGTTAGTGGAAATCTTTCTGGTATAATGGTGCACAACAGCGTTGTTACATCCATCCTGCCGTGGTGTCTGTCTTCTCTGTAGAAAAGCCTTTTATAGCAGCTTTGTGTCGGACCTTGACATCTGCTCATCAGGTCTCGATCTGTCAATATTGCCACTGTGTTTGCCTTAGGCCTCCAAGAATATTAAGTCACCTTAATCTCCTGATGTGGAGATTTTATCTGTTCTAGCTGGATTGCTAAATCTTGAATTAGTCTTCATCCTAAGGAAGCTGTTTTTCTTTTAAAAACTGAATGGTGGAGAAAAATCAACCTGAGGCAACCAAATATGCCAGCATCCCATCTCACAGACCAGGATGATTCTTCAGAACACTCAACGATCTTCTGTATATTTCCATATGCCTGTAATGAGGTGTCTAAACCATCTTTAAAACTGATAAGATTTTTGTGGCTTCCCATGCTTCAGAATAAAGTGCAGGAAAGTATGTAAACATTATATTTGTTTTTGTAAGACAAACCTTAGTTCTGTGTTCTACAATCTGATTATTTTCTCCTTCTGTAAGGGTTATTCAGGTAACTAATCTTCCTTTTCTTCTCCCTCCCCCAAAATGGATCTAATGCTAGGTGGAAACAGACCATGTAATGGCCTGTCTGCACATCCTGGGACTTACTTGAACCCACTTTTCTCGTTGGGTAGTTACTACTATTTTAAAGAAAGAAAAGGAATTGGAGGATTGGAAGCATATTTGGTTACGGAATCTGCTATTCTGAAGAAAACTAACTTAATAGGAAGATAGCTATATTACATCCTTAATATTTAAAAATAATCATTTACAGTGGAAATAACTGAAATAATTAATCCGCATTTTTTTTCTTCGTTTTTGTACCTTTTTTGGACAGTTAAATTCAAAGTTGTTAATTTGTTTGTATTTATGTTCTAATTTTATGTTTCTAATTATTTTCATTATCAGTTTCTCCCTGACTAAATCACTTTGTAAAGTATTGATTTCCCCAGAGCAAGTGTGATTTTTACCTGACATCCATTAATAAATATTGTATACATTAATTATGGGCCCGAGTAGGTAGTTGATTCCATTGGCTTTTGTGTATTCATGGTAGTTCGGCAGTGGTATTGATGGTTAGCTTCAGCTCATTGCTAAGGGCTAAGTAGACCTAGGGGGTCCTGAGCTTATCTGAACTTGCATAATTTTTCTTGTGAACTACCATTTTCTGTGCTTTAATAAAAGTATTTGTAGTTGAAGCCTTGTTCCATAACATGCATGCAAAAGAAAAAAGTTTGAGGACTCAGTGGGCTTCCTGAACATTTGCTTCAGTTTTCAAAAAACATTGTCGTTAGTGGCAAGAGAAGTGGATGTACAGTAGTGAGCATGTTGTGCATCCCTGTGAACCTGTGCATATGTAATGCCTTGCATTAGAGCCAGCATGTGCTGGCATCAGCTGTGTTATTTGTCCAGCCTTGGCAGCAGTGCACGAAGGGATGTTGTGCCTTCTCCAGTAATGTTGTTTGGCTTTTTGAGTGTGGGGTGGTTGGTTTTGGCTGGTGTGTTTGGGGTTTTTTTGTTTTGTTTTTTTTTTGGTCTCCAGCTCCTCTCTAGAGAGAGGTGTGCCTGGTGTGGGTTTCTGAAAACTGTTTCCTATAAATAACCTGTAAAATGTGTGTAACCACTGTCCTTTTTATAGAGGCTCTTCATTCTTTCACTGTGCCAAAAACCTGCCCATCTGTTTGGCTTTGTTTTGTTATTTGTCCTTGTATCTTCTGAGTCTTCTTGAAAAGTTGTTGAAGTGGTGTTGATAGAGAGTTTGTTCCTTGGGGTTATGGGTTTGGGATGCTAGAGATGATATATACATATCTCTTTCATCGTGGGTTCCTTGTAGAAGTGTGCATTTGTCCAGGGAGATGTCCTCCAGGAGAGGCTGTGTTTGGGCGCTGTTGCAGAAGGCACTCTGCTCAGGAAGAAGCTACACGGTTTGATAACTAACCATGCTGATAGAATGAGACAAAACACTCAGGTTCCCTTTTTTCATGCCAGTTATTATTTGAAAACATCTGCAGTGCTTTTGCCACTGTTGTTCTGAAGTCTTGGAGCGTATTTATCTTTGTTTCGACCAGCAGAACACAGATGGAAGTGTTCCTTCAGGGCAGCATAAAGCCTCTGAAACATCAGTCTCCAGTCACCCGTCTGTGCTCACATTTCCCAGCAGTTTCAGAAAAGATGTCTGTAGTCTCACCCTTTTTTTTTCCCCTGATTGCTTTTCCCTTGTATCTGTATGTGTGGACTGTTCTGTTTCATGTTCTCCATTTTTTCCCACCCGTGCTCGCTGCTCTGTGGTGTAGGGCTCAGCAGAGCTGGCTGGAGAGAACCACGTGGGGGTTGACACTCTGCAGCTTGTTGCCACAAATACTTTTTCAAACGTTTGCTTTCTGCTGTGTTATGGGTTTGCTTCTCTTGGGCATTTTTCCATTATTAGAATGTTAATGGGAAACAGTTCCTGTCGTCTCCTTGTGAAGTTGGTATCTCTAGTTGGTATCTCTGGAAGTTATAGATGTCTTTCCTTCTACAGGTTTTAGTCATGAAAGGTTTAAACTCTCTTATACTCTGCTGCTCAACAAAATTTTCTGTGCCGCCTTTTTCTGCTTTTCCTTGGAGGTCCCATTGCTACCATTTGCTCCTTGGTTTTGGTAATATAGCTCTATTTTAGTAAGAAAGTGATCTCTTCTGCCAGTAGCCCCAGATGTTTTGATCTGCATTTCTTTCTTTGAGAAAGGCATCATTAATTTTGCATGACGATTATTCCTAAAATAAGCACCACATTTCTGTGGATGAATTTGTTCACTTTCTTGCTGTCAGTAGTAATTCTACTTGCATAGATGTGACGTTGCAAGTTGTAGCGTTGTTTCTCTGTTTTGTTACTTTTTATAATTTCAGTGGTGCAAGGCTCAATATTTTGCTTTAAGATTTTGTGAAGACAATTTTGCGTATTTCATCTATTTTATTCTTATATTCAGAAATGCTTTTCTTATTCAGATTCTTCTGAGTAAAGGAAAATTACCTTAAACATATTATCTCTGACAAAGATCTTATGCCTATGTGCTTTACTCAAGCTGTAGCATCCTATAGAATAGGCCATAGTGCTTGTCAGGTAGCAGAGACCTATGGAGGTTCAATGATACTTAAGATGAAATATATTTAAAAAAAAAAAGCTTCTGCTGATAGGAGGGAAAATGATAGAACTAGAACAAGAGGAATTGCTGGTGGGATAATCTATCTCTTTCTTCAGTTTGCCTCATGGAAGCAAGGGCTGTCCTAAAAGTTTGTGCCTGCTGTATGAAGGGCATGTTGCCTGTACCCTGTTTCATTTTGCCTTCAGTGTAGATCTAACCAAAGTCAATGCATCTTGCTGAAATACTGCAGAGGGACGAACTAGGCCTATTTAGTAATTTTAAATTTATGATCTCCCCTTTTGCATCTGGTATGAACTGTTTCCTTCCTGTCTTTTAAAATCAGTATCTAATTTGTGTGTGTGTTCCATTTTCAGTTGTAAAACTTTAAGTCCCTTCTGACATTATGAAACAACAGAGCTAATGAAATTGTTTTCTCTCAGCTTTAGCAGCACTCTTATCTCATTAGGGATATTTTTCAGTGGTTTAACATAGTGGTTCATTCTATTCTCTTACTGTGTTTTAAGCAGCTGGCATACAGAGTGTGCATTTGGAGTAACATTGGTTCTTACCTCTGTAGAAGAACATGTTCTGTGGTTCAATAGTTAGTGTCCAAAGAACAAGAAATTTGCCATTTCAAGTATAAGTGAAGCTTAGTATAAGGATGAAGTTCAAAGAGGAGGCTAAATGAGTTCAAAATAATTTTTGTTTGTTTAATGCAGCAAGAGAAACGATTTAAAAAAAATACTTCAAAAAGGACTTGACTGAACTTATAGTACACTCAAAGCCCGAGTCTCCAAAGATGAGCTCTCTGAAGAGGTAAATTTGTCCCCTCTGTTCATGGTTTTCACTACTTGGTGAACACTGAGAGCAGACAGCCTGGCTTTTGTAAGGAAGACTAAAGATTAAAGTGATTGGTGACATGTGCAAAGTAGTAACAGAAGATGGATAGAGTTGGGTCAGAGCAGTACAAAACAAAAATACTCATAGAAACTTTTCTTAATAGGGTCTGCAGAATTCCTGCTTTCAAGGTTCCTGTTTTTCTAGTCCAGGACTAAGCTTATTGTGACTGTCTTCTTCAAGTGTTCTATGAGGTGAAGTTTTTAGCTCTGTTGATGGGACACAGCTGTCCCTGCAGTGTTTTGTCACCCCAAGTGGGGAGGTAACGTTACTTAATCTTAGGATGTTGAGTTGTTGCTCTGGAAGGTAAAAAGTTGAATTGAAACTGATGAAGAATTTGTTTGATGCTGCAAAATAGTGTTCTGTGCTAGGTAGAAATCCTTGCAGGACGAGGTAGCCTTTTGATCAATATATTAAAATGTCATTGGGGACTGTTCAAGACAAACCACAACAGTAACCCAGTTTATTGCAGCAGTGGATGCGAGCTTACAGCATTATATTTTCATTGTCTTAAGGTAGGTGACTGCCTTTGTTAGCTATTTGCTGTCCTATTCTGACCTTCTTCTGCCCTGTGAAGGGTTTTGCTTTTTTTCCACCTTCATCCTCTTTTTGCACAAGTCCCCAGCAGCAGGTGTGTGTCCCTGTGTGCCTGTCTGTAGCATGCGGGGTGGTGGAGCGGCGTGACCGGGGAGTCCATCCTCATCCTTGGTTTGTGTCCGGGCTGTGTTTGTAACCCAGTTAGCAGGCTGCACAGAGTGACAATTTTTGTTTTATAGACCTTGCTGAATGAACGTGGGTTCTTTTTTCCTTTTCTGAACAAAAGTCTTATTCAGTTTCACTGTGTGGGCCCCAGGTTGTTGTCCTGTGGTTGGTGTTAGGAGATGCTGGTGCCTGCAGGGACTGAGCCCAGGGCTGGGGGGCACAGCTGTGACTGGGGTTACCTCTGTGGCATTAGTCTCCTGCTGACCTTCCTCACTGCTGTCAGGAGTATTTATTGCAGGCCAAGTCTGCATGTGCACTGCCCCCTGTACAAATGAAGATGCTATTTTAAATTTCTTTAAATCATTTTGCTGGATTGTAACTCCCTCAGAGAGTAGGAGTGCCTTACAGAAGGGTCTCCTGCATCCCGTGCTGTTGAAGGGAACAGTTAAAGTTACATTGCTAGGCACAGGGAGAAGGACCAGGACATTTCCTTTCCTTATTTCTCCACAATAACCTGTTAAAGTATTCAGTTTGTCTGCCAACAAGCTGTTAAACAGTGATGTTTTCGGTTTCCTTTATTTCCTGGGCAGTGTGTGTTCTGGGAAAACTTGGGTCTGGGTCCAGGTTTACCTTGAACTTCTGTGGGATATTTGGGTCTGAGGTTTCCAGCTAGTGTTTTCTTTTTGCAGTTTTCCACCAGAGCAGCTCTCCAGGTGTGATCTAGTAGTGAAGACTGGTTTGGGAAGGCATGTGCTGACGTGCTGGTTGTGTTTCTGTCAAGGCCAGTTATGTAAAATCCCTAAATGTACAGGCATGACTTCTGACGTAGTCTTTTGCAGCCCAGGAGAAAGAATGTAGAATAAAGACTGATCTTAGACTTCTGGATGTACATTATAAATTACATAAATATATCTTTGGCAAAAAAATAGCAGAGGTCCTCTGAAGCTGTCAGCTCTTCGTTACAGTCTCAGGGTTGCTTTGGGCTTACTCTGACTTTTTCCTACTGGCCTGTGATGGATTCCACCTCTCTCCATAGGAGAATGCCTGCAGGACAGCACTGCCACTCACTTGTCACTTCTGTCTGTGACCCGGTAACAGGGGTGACAGTTCAGAGGAGCCACTCTGGTATGAATGTTACATCTGTCCAGAACTGCCCTGAGGAGGGCTAATTTTATGTCTGCTTCTGTGATCCTTTTGGTAGGGATACTTCATTCTTGTAGTTAACTATGCCATGGCATTTTAACCTTTTGGTTGAGTGAACAGGCTCCTTGTTGGTATATATGGCATAGCAGCAGTACTGCTGGTATTAATGCTCCTGTTTCATCTGAGCTGCTGACCAGCTCCTACGGAGCTGATAATTGGGATTGAACGTGAATGAAAGCTAAATCTTTATTTATAGTAAGGAAATAAAAAATAAGCACGTTTATTTTTAAGAGGAAAAACTGTAAAGGCTGGAATTTTTTTGTGGTTTTGTTTGTTTTCTTTATAGCCTAAGTTTTTACCTATTTAGTGCAAAAATGCAGTTGACATTTATGTGGTTGCACGTATTTTTTTTAACTTACTATTTTGAAACCAATGGCAGGTAGATTTCCAGCTTTTATGCCTGTATTACACACCATAATGCAAAACTTCCCCATCCCTTTTCCAGCAACATGAGAGATTCATAGGATAAAAATTGTTTAGAACAGTAATTCCTTTTACAGGTCTGAAGCGTACCTCTTTTAATACAGTGTTCCTTTCAGTGCTTTGGTATACAGAAAGCCACTATTATATTGCATTGAGCTCCAAATTCATAACTGTCTCTTAAAAGTAAATTGTGGAAAATAGCCTCGCAAGAGGTCATCAGGCCTGAATTCATCCCACCTACTGAGGCTGCACAGGTGCCTCTGTCATCCCTAGTGTTTTTTGTTTTTAAATGCACATCTGTCCTGTTCAGATGGTAAGCAAACATTTCAGGCTGTAGAACCTTTTTTATCAGTAACAAAGAATTATGTGGCATCTACATGTATCTCTTAAAAATATAATTACTGATTTAATAATAAATATTGTCTTACAAAGGTGTGTGCCTTTTCTACTAAATGTATTGTGACCCATTTTAGTCATTTGGAGGAGTGCCAGCATGGTCTTAAAACAGAAAATAAAATTTGAACTATGTATTTTAGTGTTGCAGTGGTTATTTTATCAGAGATGGTAGGGTCTGTCCCAGGCAGAGCTTTCAGCCTCACTAGGGTGTTTGTTCTTCTGTCTACAGTGATGTTCAGTGACCTTCTGTAAATATATTTTTTTCACTAGCAAACACATCACAGAGTAGCTGTGAGTTCACAGCCAGCATGTGTGATACTTATTTCCCTTGTGCTAAGCATGGATAGCGTGAATGTTAGCATGCAGAAGAGATGGCAAAAGACTCATCCTCAAGACTTGTGTTTCTTAATTTGTTTTTCTGGTTGAAGGTTTTGGCATGATAATATACAGCTGAACTATTCTGCCCAAGCATACTTTTTAATTCTGCATATGTTTTGTGTTACAGAACAGGAGAAAGTTTCTGGAGCTTTGTAATAAACCTGTTGTAATTCGGGGCTGAGTGTTACTTGCCCTACAATTAGTTTAGAATTCTTGTAGGTGTAACCCTCCATAATGTGTCCTTTCCCAAAGCAATTGGTTGTTGAGTACATGCGTTCTCAAATGTGCCCCTGATGAGTTCACAGGCTTGTCTGCCCTGTGCGTGTCATTCTGCCTTGTTTGTGCCCAAAGCAGAGAAGAAATCAGTAACGCAATGTGGGGCTTGCGGGATTTTTCTATGCCTGCATTTATATGGCAATTTCTTTTTTCTACCTTCTGTTCAATGTGTTCCAGCACTGAAAAAGAAAGTCTTTGGAGACTTAAATAGAACAAAGCTTTTTCATCAGAAGTTCCTACAGTGATAGATGCCTTAGAAATGTGGATAGGTATTCTGCAGAAGTACCTATCACTCAGAAAACTATTTAGTTCTGCTCATTCAGTGGTGTATAAACACCCTTAATTTAGCCTGGTGTTAAGGCTTGCATCTTGAATATAGAACACTGGGAAACACTATTGCTTCATCTTAGCACTAAGAAAATCAGGAGGGTTCTAATAAGATGACAAAATAGGAGTGAGTTGAAAACTGTCTGACAAAGTTTTGGAGAGGAAAAATGATCTAGTGCTTTGTGGTTGTGTCATTTGTAACCTGAGTGATGCCTGTGGAGGTGAAAGCCTACATCTGCCTACTCTCTTATTTCTTCTCTCCTTTGTCTGGCTCTTTACATCACTTTCCCATGAGATTTTTAATGTTAGTGTCTACAAGATGCAAGTCTTGGTGTAAGTGGTCAGGGTATCTGATGGTATATAGCGGCTCCCGTTTGTAGGCTCAGATATGTAGGCAGGGGAAAAGCACCTGAAATGTATCCTGAACATCTGTATGAAGCTCTTGCCAAGACAAGAGACCAATAATAAAATTTATATTATCAGGTTATAATCACTTTGATGTCTGTCTCCATTTGTATGTGATACATGAATTATATATAGTATATATGCAGGATATACATATTGTTAAATCAGATATGCAGTGTATCATCATATTTTAGAAATGAAACATCTTTGTCTTTCTCATATGTATATATTTATTTTTGAAATGTACTTATACACTTTTGTTTGAGTTACAGCGCAGAACACGTGAAAGGGATGCACGTATTCGGTGGGTGGATTCTCACTTGCCATGTATCCATGGTAAGAGCGCAGGCAGTGTGGGGAGACTGGGAGCTTGCTAGAGAAATCAGAGGCTGGGAGGAGGCAAGGATCAGTCACATCTGCTGGGCAGAAAATCAAAGATGCTGCCAGCTGTCTAGGAGGAATTAAACCCTTCGAAGGGCAGTGAGCATGGGAAGATCGGCGAAGCTGCAGACCATGTGTGAGAGAGAACCATGTGCTTAGAGAGGCTGGAGAGCAAATCCCATTGCCAGCCCCCCACTATTTCAATTTTAAACACACTTTTAAAAATTTACTTGCTGTCTTTTTGCCATTCTACAAAGACACCAAAAGAATGTGGTGGTTTAGTTACATTTTATGAGATTTTTTTGGTGTTGGTCTGGGTTTTTTATATCATTCGCAAAGTGAAGTCACTTTCTGGTTTCTATCCGTGTTGAAATGTGCCCAGAATAACACCTAAGCGTTAGAGCCATCTCTGTCAGCCGTGCAGGGAGGCTGAGGTGATTAGCCCACAATTTAGGCTTTATTTAGCAAGATGGGTTGAGTGTAAGCCTAGCATAGGGATTTTTTCCTTTTTGGGGAAATTAATGATATTTAAGTACAATTTAGTATTATAATGTGTTCTCTGTTCTCATGCACATTCTTACTGTTCTCATGCAAACGCCTTTAATCTTCCATTTTTCTAGGCCACAACCTTCCTTTACCTGCACCCTTCCCCTACCTAACAATCTTCTATTTTAACAACTGCCCTTCTCCTATGGAAAACATAAATGTACTGCGGCTTGTCCTTGTGAAAGAACTGATAAGGCTTCCCTTGTGCTGCCCACCTTTGGCATCGATGTGGCTCTCCAAAGTTATGGATGTCTTTTTCAGAGTCAGTTGTGGTGTTCTGGGTCATCTCCTCTCCTGCACCCTGGGCCTTTTTGGCTACCTGAGGTAGCCCCTGCAGTCAGGGCATTCGCTGCCGACTGAGCGAGCACATCAGTGCCTTTAGAAATCATTGTCACTTCACCTCTTACACACTGTGACTGTTCTGCTGTTCTTCTCAGTGCTTAAGCCCTTGAGTGAGCCCTGCCAGTTTATTTCAGACCCTCACTTTGGTGCTGGAATAATGGAGATCTGGGTAACTCAGCTGCTGTAGAGTGGGCAGCCACTGATGCAGCTGCTCTGTGTTTGCTCAGTGCTGGATGTATTTCTGGGATGATGGAAGTGGGTAAGGGAAACAGAGAAAGTAAGTGAACCTAGTGAAGAAATAACTAATGAGTGCTCAATGTTGATGTTAGGGGAGTGGAGAGAAGTAAAGTTGTCTCCAGTTTCTCATCTGCTAAGGAAGAGGAAAGAGAGGAAATAGAGTAAACATAAAAACAAAGCCCTGGGGCAAGACAAATAAATACAAAATGGGAGAAGATAAATAACGTAACTTTCAAAAAATATATCTGGAGGGGAGAAAGTTGTGACTACAGGGCAGGAAACCTAAATTCAGGAAAGGAGATGTACAAATAGATAATGCTGTATGTTACTGTAACACTAGAGATTGTTGTGGAAGAAAAGAGAATATCTGGAAAGTGAAGGAAAATTAGCACCAGGAACATGCTGAAGAGAGTAGACACAAGGTGGTGTGACTTTCTAGTAGATGATACAAAAGTAATTTATGGTCCTTACCAGCCAGAAGGCCACCGACACAGAGGAAAACCAGATGCCGTTACTTAAGTTCTCCTCTGTCTTTGCTTCTCATTGCATCTGGAGATTTTGTTAAGACAGATCGCCTTTATGTCCTTGTTCCTAGAGGATATGAGAATAAACATGTAATTGCTGTTCAGAATGAACATTTGTATTGAATAGCATAATGCAATTTACCTCAATTTTTTTAAATTCAATCTGAACATAATTTAGCCTTCATCGTGAAGTTATTAGTGCCAAGGGACTTATTTTAAAATAAGATTGTGAGGAGCACTTGGGATCCTTTTAATCAGGGCTGGGTAAGTCCCATTAAAGAATTGAGTTAATCTTCCTGCCAAGACAGAGCATAGCATGCTATATGCAGATGTATATATGGTGTTTTATGAGTAGCAAGTCTAATGAAGTTTCCTTTTTATTTTTTCTTTTCTCTCGTAATAGATGCTTGTTATGTGTACCCTCTGCTGCTGTGCCCCATCTTCCCCCCATTGTCTTATCTCTTTGATTGGATACGAGTGCTGTCTCTGGGCTGGCCATGACAGGGTGTTGGCCAGCCGCTGCCCCTTGGAGTGAACCATCGCTCCCTCTTTCCTTTCAGTGAGGTCTTTCATATGCTGCTGCCTTTCCTACACCTGCCCGCCAGCTTTCCCAGAACTTGCAGGCAGGTTGTATGTTTGAGGTATTTAGCCTTTAAAGTTGGTTGGGGGCTCAAAAAAATATTAGGAGAGAGGGCTGAGTGTTAACACAGTTGCGTATGCCTAATTTCCTTAGGAAGTTAGCTTTATTATTTATCTACAAGCCAAGAAGCTGACATAATCTATTGTCTGTGAACCCTGTTTGCGGACAACAAAAAATAAGCAAGTGTGGCACTTCTGCATATGTCAATTTAGAAAAGATGATAGCTGAAATTTCCTAACCTAGGTGGTAAGACTCTTGGTAATTTCATACTTATTCATGCAACCTGTCTCTTTTTTTTTTGCCTTTTTTCACCTTTTTTCTTGTTTTTCCTCTTTTTTTTTAATATATAGCTGTTTTGATGTAGTTGACTCCCTAGTAGGACCTGATTGCTATAGTAAAGATGTCAATGAATGATCTGTATATGCAGAAATTATGTGAGAACTGATCTAAATACACACCCAATTAGAAGCATATCTAGAAAACAGTAAAAAGGATTTCACAGGAAAATTGTTGTGTATATAAAATATCCTGTTATCATTATTTTACTTTTCGTTAGACTGCTTGGGCCTTTGGGGCAGGTAGCGTACTCTGCATGCCCAGTAGTACTTCGCCAAGTGGCCCGAGTTTCACTGAGTTTTGATGAAAGTCTCCCTACAGCAGCCAGTTTTAGCAGCATAATGATGAAAACTGTCTGCAGGTAGTTCATACTTTTCCGTGTTCATGTTGCCCAAATCCAGAGTCTCTTTCTGTGTATGTACCTGCTGCTTTATTGTCAAGGTGTATGAAGGCAGCTGCTGTTCGAGCAATGGCCCTCAGACAAATGCTCCCATTTCCATGTTGGGCTTCTTGGCTAATGTCCTCTCTTAACTACCTGTTAGTTAACAAATAGTGGGAAAAAATGGTCTCTTCAAGGGTAGCTCTACTAGTGTGAAATGTAGCACTTACTGGAACAAGCAATAACAAAAAAATGTGTCAGAGGCAGATTTGTAGTTCAGGTGCTTGTTTTTGTGCCCTGGGTATTTACCTGCTGTTGTTCCAGTGTTCCTCTGTTGTCAGTGTCTTCTTAGACGTTTGTACAAAACATTTTTTAAATAGCCACATATTTTGGCTTTACATTTTAGAAGAAGGTTCCATTTTACCAGTGTGATAATAGTGTTTTGTGATTTGAAGTGTGATTCCACACTGAAATCTGCAGAAACAGAGTGCCTGTTTTCTCAGAACAACAGCCTAGTTTATTCGGTCACTCTTCTGATGTCGATATTTTTCTTACGAATTCTAGCTGCAATTAATAATGCTTAACTGTAAGCGTAGGGCAAATCAGTTTTAGGTGTCTAACCCCCTTGTAGGCAACAGATTTATAATTTGATTAGAAATTTTGTAGCAGAACTGGGAGGTGCATTTAGAGCCCTGTGTGTTGCTGTTCAATCTGGCACTCACCATGATAATGCCAAACAGAACAGTGATAATCTTGGTAGGTTTATGGTTGTGTTTGCATGATATAGTATTAGCAGTGTAGCAAGCTCTACTGTGCTTTGAGTAGATGGGATGCTAACATAGTCATAAGGCCCCTGGAGATGAGGTTTAGCAATCCTGCATCTGCCTGAAATATTCTGTGTAGGTAAGCACAATTTTTAGTGGAACAAAACTCACAGGGAAATGAGCACTGCTTGATATTTAATGAAGAATGGGAGATTAATGGCACCAGCAGTCTAGCTACTTTACTCGGTAAACACACAGTGATATAGGAGAGCACACATTAATGGATTTGAAAATACAGCATTAAAAATTGTTCTGAGATCTTCATGGTTTTTGTTCTTCATTTCGGACCAAATGGCACTGGGTAAATATTTGCCTATCTCAGTTGATGCTAAGACTTGATTTACTTAGTGTTTATTCAGAATTAGGATCTGTGTAGTTACATACATAGTTAAAACATAGTGTAGTATGTTTTATCATTTACAAACGAGTTGTTCACAGATGTTTGAAGGACTATGTCATTTATTGCATGCTGGGTAAGCTGAAAGCCAAATATCTTTTGTTGTGATGTTCTACTCCTGAATTCTAGAGATGCTACCCATTCTCTTGAACCTCTTACTGCACCTGACAATAAAAAAAATTGTATTTATATGCTAATTTTTGTCTTCTGGAGACAATAGATAATCTAGAACAAAATAAAGTTTGTGAAATCAGGGTTGCACTTGTAATGAAAGATCTCGAATTCACAGTAGCTACTAGAAAAATTATTTCAATTATTTGGTAGTATTATATGCTCCACTTTTTTCATAATGCAGTGGAGATTTATTTATTTATTTTCATTCTAGACTAAGAGGTGTTTTTTTTTTTATTTCAGGGGGATAGTTTAATAGAACAAGTTGCTCAGCTGGAAAACCAAAAGAGAATAACGTGCTTTTAAAATTATATAGTGGTCAGCTATGAAGCATAGTTCTTGTTATTATAAATTTTTTATATAAAGTGAATACAGGATAACATTTCTTGAACATATGAAGCAGATGGGCAGTGGGCATTCTCTGTATGAATTATAAATGGTGCACTCAAAGAATATTAAGATCCCAAAATGAAATAGTTGAAAAATAGGAAATGCCAGGAGTTAAAGCTGCCTTTCAAACTTAATTCATCTTGCTGTTCCCCTCTTGTTATGTGAATTGCAAAACCACAGACTCTTTCCTGCCTTATTGTAGCATTGGTCGCATAATGGCCAGCTCTTCAGCATTTTTCTCATCTGTTGTTCACTTTGTTGGCCCAGGTCTTAACACTACTTCAGTCTTGTTCCAAGGTAAATTACACAGTAGTGCTTTTGGACACAAGTGTTTTCCCTAGTCTTTCGGGAGTTTTATCAGGTTTACCCTTACATTGCAGGCGGCAAGTTGATACACAGAGTAGTTTTGAAAATGCCTGCTAATTTAGTGCTAATTTTTAAGTTCTCAGGAACTCATTTTTTCCAGCTACTGAGCATTATGTAGGGGTTCATGTTTTTAGCAAAGCTGCTGCTGTTGGTTAAGAGCTGCAACTCTTGATTACTCTGGCAGTCTTTTAATCAGACCTTAGGAAGAGTTGGACATGTGGACTATGAAGAACTTGCAGCTAAGGATTTCCTCTGTAAAGCTTGGGTTTTGCCTAGCAGCAAACAAGCACTGCCTGGAGGCAAGGGAACCATTTTTTCTGCCATCATGAGAGAGTGGTTTGTCTTTTTAGAGTCTACTGCACACCTTGTTTTCCGTGATGAAAGGAAGAGACCTTTAAATAACTGTTTTCGTCAGTTTTGTTCCTAGAGCTGGTGTATTTTGTGCATTGTGTCTAGTGCCCCTGTAATCTCACTGGGGAGAGGGAGGCTTATAGTTGAAATAACATGTATTGGAGTTAGTTGTGAGACTGTGTCTTTAGTGGAACGAGTGGTGAAAGTTTCCTTAGTCCAACAAATGGAAGATACCAGGATAGCTCAGGATATTTAGGGTAATCATTTGGAATATAATAAATAGAATAATGATTAAAGATATTTCAGGATAATAGAATTTAACTGGGAGCTCATGTTACATACTTTACACCTTTCAGTTGTAGTGTCACAAGCCAATTATTTCTCATCCCATTACTGTACGTTTTCTTGGCTCCCTTCAGAGAGAGGAGACTGTTGTGCCATGTGTCCTGATCTGCGAAGGCATGGAAGAGCTGCTTGAGGAGAACCTCAGACAAGTACTTAATAGCAGCCTTCCAGTACGTGAAGGGGCTACAGGAGAGATGGGGAGGCACTCTGCATCAGGGAGTGTAGGGAGAGAACAAGGGGTAACGGGTATAAGCTGAAAGAGGGTAAATTTAGACTAGACATTAGGAAGAAATTTTTCACTGTGAGGGTGGTGAGACACTGGAACAGGTTGCCCAGAGAAGCTGTGGATGCCCCATCCCTGGAGGTGTTCAAGGCCAGGCTGGATGAGGCTTTGAGCAACCTGGGCTAGTGGAGGGTGTCCCTGCCCATAGCAGGGGGGTTGGAACTTGATGATCTTTAAGGTCCTTTCCAACCCAAACCATTCTGTGATTCTATAAGTAGTTCATTAAATCCCCCTTGTCTCTGGCATGGGAGTTACGCCTGAGTTCTTGAGACTCGTATGTGAGTTGTGACTTGTGTATTAACTGTCCCTACTGTGAAATACCTTTCCTGGTCTGTGTCATAACTGGCAACAAACAGACCAACCATTCACTCTGTAGTCACAGAGTTTGGCTCTGTTGGACTTTCTTCCGTTCTGGTGAGAAATACTTTCGAGGTTACTTCTTTTAATATTTCATATAAAGAAAATAGTAATTTCAGTATACTACAGGGAAGCATGATAGGAAGTAGGCAAAGAAATTGTGAAGGGAAAGGAGCATTTATGAGTTTTGGACATCCCCCTAGTGCAGAGCCTGGTTTTAGTAACACAAGCATTCCTATAGAAGTTGTACTCAGTACTGTAATACTCCTTTGTGTTAGCATCCCTGTTGTGGAACAGAAATCTTGACTGAGACTATGTAGACTTCATCGGCATATCCCTGGCCCCTTGACCGGCACGCTGGGGAGCAGGACTTGCTGTACCGTGTCAGACCATCAGTCTGCCGGTGTGGGAACCCTTCTTCAGTGTCCGCTTAGTATCTCGGGTTTCAGAGTGAAATGAATAAATGGTCGTCTCGCTAGAATATCTCACAAGTCAAGGGAAATGCTGTCCTGAACTTCTGTCCTGTAGCTTGGTCCTTATGTTTCTAGCAGAGCATTCGTAACTGTGAACGTTATTAGCCTTCAGAGTGTTCCATCTGCCTGAGCAGCGCTGCATTTATTTAGTTTAAACAGAAAATATGTTCATGTAGTGATTATATCATGGATTGGAAGGATAAATTGTGTTTGAAATTTTGTTACAGTAGCAGATATTAAATGTGGTTGTGAAATAACCCTTATGGGCTGTATAAAATGCCAAACAAACTTTTTTTTTTTTGGACCAGTGAAATTTTTCTCAGTGCGGTATACTAATACCTACTTACTCAGAATTAACACAGAATATATATGGAGAAATGTCAGATAAATCTATAGGTATTTCTGCTTCTAAAGGTAAAAAGGATCCAGGTTCTCTCTATATAAAAAATGTGGGGAAAAAAATCATAATTTCCTTTAGTCTATCAACTATATCTCTCATTTTAGAACAAAACTTTTATATTCTATTACACTTTTTTTGGACTGACATATGTAGTTTGCCTGAGTCTGATGAACTCTATCAATAGCTGGGTAAATGGTTTATTTATTTTATTATGGAATTTAAATAAAATACCGTTTTCCCTACTTTATGCAAGGCATCGTAGGGTATTAAAATATTCTTAATATTCGTTGCCAGTTTACTTTGCCTTAAAATCTTTTAACAATAAGGAGCAAAACAAAAAATTGTGAGTTGTTATTCAAAATATTTTTAAGTCAAGCTGTTAAAATTTAACTCTTATGGAAATGAAAATTACTGAGACAATAGTGACATACTGTGTCTTTGTGTAATCTAGAAAGTTTCAGTTTATGTATGTAAGGAGTATTTTCCTGGTTTGGCATGAAAGAAAAAGTGTTGCTGCCTGTCTTACAGTTGCAAGTATAAGGGTACCAGCTAAAAGAAACAAAAGAACTAAGCTACTTCTAAAGCAGCCAAGCCAGCTGACTGACTTTTTATTAATTATTCATGAAGAATACATTCATGTGAAGTCCTTCATTGTCTGAAGTGTCAGACTTCCTGCTATTTCAAAAGGAAATATAATAAAACTCTTCAGTGAAAAGTTTCTATTTATATACCTTCAGGTTCCAGAAAGGATGGTTGTGATAAATAAGATCCTGTATCTTCCTGAATGCCTGATTTGTTATTTTTCTGAAATCTGGTTTGTAATTTTTTTCCCTGATGTACTTATCTTTTGGTCTTCCAACTAATCAGCCAAATCTGTGTCTCTGTTATCAATAAATCTGACACTGTTATTTGTTGTAAAACTTTTTCCCTGGTAGCCGAAGGCTTTTTTTGTTCTCTCTTTTTATTAACAAACAAACAAACAACCCCACTACAAGAAAGTGAAATCATATTGTGTTTTTTGTGTTAATATTAGAAAGACTTTGTCCGTTAGAATGTAATTTGTAGTAATTTTTCCTTCTCATTTTTGTCATACTTTCTTTCTTTATTAGCATCTTCAACATTTTTAGTTCATTATTGAAAATAATATAATTTAACTTTGTTATATCTGTCTGTATATCCCCATATCATATAAAAAACGTCAAGGAAGAAAGTAAATAAAGAAGGAAGGGAGAGAATGTTGATAGACCTCGAGGTTTACCCCCTTCCTCAGTGACTGACCGTCCTAATTGCTGTGTTACCTCTAAATTGTACTGTCTTGGTCCTATGATGTTTTTTCTGTGTTGGTCCATTTGCTGTCCTCCACTGTCTAAAACTGGGGTGGGGGGAGCGTGAGATTTGGTCAAATATTAGTTTCTTTGAATTTGCATTCCAGATACCAGGGCTGCATTTGCTTAGACGTAAAGCCACAGGATGCAAGATTTTCTCAGCATTCCTGGAAAAGAAAAAAAAAAAAAAGGAGGTTTTCATTTCCATGGCACTGAGAAAGTGCATGACAATGTGAATGTAGTGAGACATAGTGAGAGTGGTTGGCAGAACCGAGAAGAGGACTCAGGAGCAGTCCAGCCTTCAGTCCTGTGGGGAGTCTCTTTATCTTTGCGTTGCTGTTCAACCTAGTAGAGAGTGGGCTGAGAACAAAGCTCTTAATTGCCTCAGGAGGATGGGCAGTGTTTTTTCATTTGTGTTTTCAGTCACTACAGCCTAATACCAGCTATCAGGATTACGCTAAAAATCAATTATTAGAGAAATGCTTGATGAGAGGTACAAATGAGCCTCTCTTCTTCCCTTTTCCTTCACATGCTCTTGTCAGTTAGTCTCTGCTCCCTTTTGATTTTGTTCCTGGGGCTGTTCCTGTACATTGCAGGCACTTGTCATAATTTTCCTCTTGAACTGTCTTTGTGTGTTCCTCATGAAAAATAAAACAGAATGGAGAAAACCCTCCCCATTTTTTTTTTTAAACTTGATAATATTGTTGTTCCTCAGAGCTAACAGACATGTGGGAATTCAAGCAAGATGAAAAAGAGATCACCTAGCAGGAAGACTCTATCATTTTTAACTGAAAAATCATTCTGAACTAACTTCTTATGATAACTCTTAAGGTCTTATGATAGTCCTGTTAAAAACAAATCTCCAAGGAGTAAGGAACATGTGTCACCAATACTTAAAGGGTCTAATACTTTTTGGTGAAGGAAAAAAAGAAAACAGATCAAGGTACCAGAGCTGGAAGGTGAGAGAACCAGATATTCCCATTCATTTTCACTAATGGTTGGTGACATCTCCCTATGAAATAAGAAATTGACAATATGTTTTTGTGTTTTCTTAAAAAAAAAAACTATTTGCTAATCTGCTGACATAGTCATTCGCCACTGGTCATTGTAGATTAAAACCAGCAGCCTGTTCTCTAGCTAGTGTTGTAGTATGGCAGAACGATAGTGGAACAGCAGTTCATTTGATGGAGATTAACTGTGCAGTACTAGCTGTAATGCATGATGAATGTCAAAGGTGCAATACAAGAAATGAGGTTCTAAATGGTAAGCTTTGTTTATATTTTCAGTTGTTTATTAATAGAAACTTGATCTTAGAGCAGTTTTGCAACAAAATCTATTTTCCAGTAGCAACTGTAGATAGTGGTATAAATGTTTGAATGCAGTTTCTTGTAGTAGTTCCGAAGAAGGGTGTTGGGGTCATTGAAGCTACATTGCAGTGAACTTCTTCAAAGCTTGAACAAAGACTAGAGGGGAATAATAAAGAAATGGATGTTATTTTGAGTAAGAACGTATCTTGATCCTTATTTGAATAAGGAAATTGGAAACTTGGATTTAGATTCACAGAATGTTAGGGATTGGAAGGGACCTCGAAAGATCATC
>VZTO01001533.1:74252-127089 GCA_013400615.1 Syrrhaptes paradoxus
ATTAATTAGGTCACCCCTCAGTCTCCTCTTTTCCAAGCTGAACAGACCCAGCTCCCTCAGCCTTTCCTCAGCAGGGAGATGCTCCATTCCCTTCATCATCTTCATGGCTCTGCGCTGGACTCTCTCCAGCAGTTCCCTGTCCCTCTGGAACTGAGGGGCCCAGAACTGGACACAATATTCCAGATGAGGTCTCACCAGGGTTCATGCTTTATATTTTCAGTTTTCTGAGGGAGAATAGGTTGAATCTGTTTTATGTAGTAATTCTTCTTGCTGATTGAAGAAGAAAGATCTACAGGTTAGATAAGCAACCATACAGTTTAATCAATTACATAGGTTAATCTTTATGTCTGCTAGAGGACACTACATGATTTTTTTAAATTTACATGAGCATTCACCAAGCTATATGTATCACTAATAATACTCAAACTGCTTCAGAATGATAAGCAGTCTGATGTATAGCAATGATAAGAATGGTGATATTTCATGCTTTCTTTTGAGGTGTCAGTAGGAATAGTTGTGCTTGATAAAAATATATATTTGAAACACTTTGCTAACGTATAGCTCTCTTTTAAATGTGGTATGTGTCAGGCCCTATTTGCAAGGGATTTAGGATTTTTAAGAAATGTGCAAAACTATTTAAAACTATTTTACTGGGTAAAGTAACCCATATACTAAGAATGGCAAGAAAGGGAAAGTATTAATGTATTTCTTAAACTAACTTGTTAAGGAGGAAGATATAGTAACTGTTTGCTTTATCCTTCTGAGTTTTAGAACTAATGATTTAATCTTTACTGGTTTTATTAATAGAGTAAGCAAGCTTTCCTATTTCAAGTCGAATTTGCCTTATTTTCATTAATATAGCTGAGTAAATAAGCTTCTGCACTTGCAGAAGCCATTATTGACCCAAACTGGTTGAACATTTGGCCAGCCACTTGCATCAATTGAGCTATTTAAAGCATCAGTCGAAAATATAAGGGAAAACTTAAGCAAACACCTTGAGGCCTAAGCCTAGGACAGACAAAACTCCCAAATTATTTAATGGTTAGTTTTTTAAAAGGGAAAATTTTAATTTAAATATCTTCCTTTGACCCTTATTTCCCCTCCCATTCATCTTGCATAGGTTTCTGCCCCAGCTTTGATGGGGAACAGCAATGCAGGAGTTTACTGTGGAATAGACCTTGGGCAGTCAGAGACCGTAGGCTAATAAGGGTCACAGACTTTTGGAAATTGAAGTATGAAATTTGTTCTCACCAAACACCAGTCCCTGGCTTTAGAGTTGTGTTAACAGCTGCCTTTCTAGATTTCTCCTCTCTAGCACTGGACAGGAGCAGTTTTATGCTTTGCTTAGACTTTTTTCCTTTCTGTTATTCTCCCTTCTGTTCTCGTTTGCACTTGACCTTGAATTTGTAGGAGGATCATGGACCTTTTCTCTGAGTCTCTTCTCTGCAGGAGGTCTTTGTGAGGCCCTGTGCTAGAGCCTCCCATCTTGCAAGCATCCCTTTTGCAGAGCCATGAGTGTGTCCCCACAGCGGCCGAATACAAATTCCTGGAGGAGCCTTCAGGGTGCAGCTTGTTAGAAGATATAGTTTGTTCCAAACACAGTCATCTGCTCTTGTCTGGCACACTCTGACCAACTTGTAACTGTTTATTGGTTTATTTTTCTCAGGTTTTTCCCCTGTACAATCATGTCTGAAGTTGAGGCGTGGGTACTTGCAAAGTGCACATATTCCACTTTTCAGTATGGAGAGTGGAATCCTTTGGCTAAGATTTTGTAGCCCATCGTGGTCTAGACAGTGTTTAGACAGACATTCTCCAAATGTTTGATGAGCTGGTAAGATGGGATCAGGAAACATTCAAAGCCTGGCAACATTGGATACTATTGTGAAAGGATATATTAGAGCACATGCTTCAGTGGAATGGGACATGTATAAGGCAGGAGAATGGTAAAATCTGTGTTTGGATGAAACAATAGGTCACTAAGTGATGGGTGATCACCAGCTACTACTGATTAGACAAATTTAGTTGGAGATGGGGAAATTATCAGCTTCAGAAGGGATTGGTTTTGATGACCTAGATAACATCATCCTTCTTCAATTTTTTGTTTGGTTTACTGAAAACCAAGTAATAACTGAGTCCTGTTTGAAGGGTAACTTACCCAAAACACATCACAATGTTCAATTCTACACTGCTAAGAGCAGAAGAGTTAATTTTTCCAACAGTGTGATGATATTTCTACTTCCCAAAATAATATGTATATACAAATATACATATATATAAATTAAGAGGCTAATAATCTCCTCAAGAGAACAGAGCAGACCCTTAGATGGAGGAGAGCATCTGTGTGGACACCAGACTGCACCAGCAGTGTTGAGAATGTAAATGTTTGCAGATGTTGGAGTGAACTAGAAGGAGGATGGGTATTCCATAGTAAGATATTTCTTCAAGCTTTACTTTTGGCCTGAGTAGAAATCAAATAATAATGGCAAGGTAGGCTCCTCTTTTAATTTAGATTTAATCAAGGGTCTTTATCAATAAACTGTATGAACCTTTGTTTGCTTACAAATAATGAAGGCTTGAGATAACTGACTGGTGGAATTCAGTTCTCTATGCAGTGGTCTATCGTGTCATGCCTTTACTGTTGAGTTCTTCTCTTTATAAATAGAAGCTTGGAATTGCCAGTGTAGAAACGAGGAAGAGGGAAAATGGGAAGCGGGTTAGATTCTGTGCGTACAGTGAAGACTGGTGCAGCCTGGGTTACTGTTAAGTGTCATTTACATAAACTGACAGATTAGCTGCCTTCTTAAGGCTTCTGCACTTCATTTGCTGATGTGTTCATTTGTAATTTTTTTAAACTTCTGTTGAGAGTTTTGTTCAACAGAAAAACATGTCTTAAGGAAAATTAATATGCAATCAATCATCTGTCTGTAAGTGGTGAGATTTATAATGCCTCGGAGGTTACACATAGCTGGCAAAAGCTTGCATTCACATGCTTTTTTTCATTCTGGGAAATATGAAGTTGGCCCTAAAAACGCTGTTGGTGGTGTTAATTTTTCTTTTTCTTGGAGAAATCCAAGAAGAAAAATTCATCTTGGTAAAAGAAAGGAAGGTAAATAAAGATATTTTGCAAGCTTCTATTAAGTTCTAATCATTCGGGTTTTTTTTTCTATTGCCTATTGCTTTCTGTGTTGGATTGAAGGGAACAATTTTCCACTTGATTGTATATATGTTACTGTATGACAGTTGGAGACATACTAATTCATTACAGAGTGGATATGAAATTTTTCTAGTGAAGAGAAGTGGGAGGGAGAGCACAGAGAAAGATTTTCTTGTGACAGTTAAAAATAATGAGAAAAATTTTATTGGGAAAAAAACATTTCAGCAGAACTTTCTTACAGCTATTTTGAGACACCAGCTTTTCTTCTTTTTGCTAGAATATTTGTTAAAGTCACCTTGCAGTCAGATGTGAACAAAGCGGTGGCTTGGGAAGGATGTCTTCCATTAGTAAAAATATGATTCTTCTGCCACTAATGTGACAAATGCAGAGCAAAAGTGTAAAAAAAAAAGCTTATGGCTTATCAAAAGAAAAATGTATAATCCTGTTACATTTTTCAAGTAAATATGGAACAGTTTTGTGGTGTGTTCTGGTCTCACAAATTTTAAAAGAAATGGGAGTGGGCCAACATGGACTGCCTGTGTAGTTACTTAAACCGTAAGTGTAGCTCGTTGTGTGCTTGCTCTTTACAGAGTGTCAGCAAAAGAGAGCGTGGAAACTCATTCATGTGGTGATGGATTTGCCCAGTGGCAGAAATGCAGGAATTTTGATTTGTAGTTTTCTGTCTTTAAAAGAACTGACTGACTAGTCCTTTTTTCTGTGGAGCTGACCCTGATCTATCTGAGCACTCCTCAGCACGCTCGCAGTCCCAGGCTCTCAGCAGTGCTGGGACATCTGCTATGCTTTCTGCATTTCAGGAGGCCGTGGTATTGTTTTTTTCTTGGCACGTCTGAAAGATTTCCTGGTTTTAGACTTATTGTTACCCTGTGACAAGATGGAGCTTTATGTCCCAACTGGCTTAGACTCTCAGATCTGGTATTTTGGGTCTTAAAGACTACAGTGTCCCAGATCTCCATCAGTATTGGTTTTCTGGGGCATCTACTGCATGGATAGGTGTGTACTTTTAAAATATTTTAGGACATCATTGCTGTTGACTTAGTATAAAATATGCACGAGGCATTTGCAGATCAGGCAAAAGTGTATTACCCTCTGCTCTGTTTCCTCTTCTGGAATACTATTTTGGCTTGGGAGGAAGATGCAGGATTCTTGTGTACAAGCATCCATGTTCATCCCTTCTCCATCTCAGACCTGCCCAAAGCCTGCCTGTATCAGCTCTGTCCTCTTGCATTTTTGGTATCTTCTAGTCCCCGAACTCATTTTCTTAGATGGCTACGAAAAGTAGCTTTTTCAACCATTCTCATTAGTCCTTCAAATATTTGGTTTAAGTACAGATGTTTTAGTTGGTCATCTTAATTTGGTGGGTACAAGCTAAGGTCCTTTTTAGAAAGGGTAGACTAAGGCACTCCATGATATGGCAGCTGTCTTTAGTAGCAGCTTCTTAAACTCTGAAAGTTTCATAAGCTCTGTGTAAACTCTTCCCCTGAATCATTGCACGTGGCTGTTGATTTGAAATTAATTTGCATTGCAGAGAGTCTCTTACAGGTTGCTATATGAGCCTTGACGTGCTCTGTGGCATACTAACAGCAAGAAACAACCATTCTTCTAAAAGCTGAGGGGGTCGATACACCAAGGTTAGGAATCCAAGGGAATTATTTATGCAAATTCACATAGTAAGTTTGTGGCAGAGTTGAATGCTTACCCTTAATCTCAGGAGTTCCAGCCTTTTGCCTCAGCTGTAATGACAACCTTCCCTTTGTCATGATAAAGAAAAGACAATGCCAGAACTACTGGTAGCTGATGCTGTACAGATGCCATGGAATACAGTGTGTGTACCTGAAGCCAAGGCATGATGCACGGGGCAGACCTTTGAGATGAATGTCTCAAAAACTGTTGCTGTTTCTTCAATCATCCTGGTATTGTAAAAAAATGAAGTACTATGAACTTGTCAGAATATATTTCCATATTCAGTTGATCAAAATAATTTAGGGCATCTCTTGTCAGTGTTAATGAAAAATGACTAAGATCTTAAAAAGGGTTCAGGAATGGATTTGCTCTTTTCCACTTATTTATATGGGAGAAAATTGGTGTCCAGTTGTGGGATTTTTATCTGCATATCTCAAAGAAGAAATGTAAGGTATAGGAGGAAGAAAAAAAAGTTAAAATTAAACACACTCAGTGATTTTCAGTCTGCAGGTACACTCACATTGAGGACACATCATTTTCTGCTTTTGAAGTCAGACGGATTGGAGACAGCAGCAAGTTTTAAAGGTTGAAAAACAGCAAATAAAGATGATGCTAAAGATTTTTCGAAGGCTGATACCTTTCAGCTAGATTCACCTTGCTAGTACTTGTGCTGTAAAAATATGTCAAGTTGAATGTTGTATCTTTTCTATATTTTTCTTCAGTTTTATGGGTCTTCAAATAGAATAATTGGAACTTTCCTTAATAGTGAAAGAGTGAATTTTAAAACTTTTTTTCTGTGGTATTTTTGAAAATCTTAGCCTATTGCTGGTAAATGAGAGCAGACTGACTTCATTGGTATGTGTAGCACTTCCAGTTGCCTTAAGACGAAGGCCCACTGAAGTGATGGATAAAGGGGACAGGGAGACCTGTCTAGCACTGCTGTCACTGCAGCTACTGATGTGTGACATGGCTGAGTATTTGCTGAAAAAAGGCTAGGGTTCAGCTGGTCCACAGATTCTCGAAAAAAGCTTCCAACAACAGTGACATCAGTGTCAGTTCTGGTGGCTGTATTTTGCAGTGGCTGATCTGCTGCTATTTGGACTGAAACCACTGAAGTTCTTGGATAGTGTAACTCTCTGGGGCTCTTGTCATTTGTGACAGGACCAAGCCCAAGTTATTGAAGAAATGTCCTCTGTGGTTTTGTTTTTTTGTGTGTTTTACTCTCTTGCCTCTGTAGCTTTTGTTTTTTTGGTAATTTTTTTATGATATAGGGTGAAGGAACTTAATTGTGATTTCAGCTGCATGGATGCGTACTTTGGAAAAACATGCTGTCGAGCTTGTGAATGTATAAGAAGTGGCAGGTTTTCAGGCAAGCCTCCAAATCCCTCCCACGTATCTGGAGATTATATAATCAAATCCTATGTGTGTTTCATGTTGCTAGGACAAAGTATGAACAGCAAAGTGAAATTAATTATTCTCCTTACATAAAAGGAAGCTGGGAGCTGCCAAATTTTGTAGCATTATTGCAGCAAAAGTACCAGGGAATTTTTGTTCACTACATTGAAGATTTCTCTGCATCCAAAACCTGTTAACTTTTAGAAATGTGAACTTGTGGTATTTTGAAAAATATTGACAAAAAATTGTTCCACCAAGGTCTTAAGTTGTATGAAAAAACAGCAGCAGTTTTGATCAGCATTTACTGAAGTTTTGAAAGTTTCTCTGGCTGTCACTGAGCAGTGATGTACTTCTGGTGTTGGTGGAGTCAGGATCCAGTCCCTCCTTTCACCCAAGGCCTTTTCAAAACCTGGCTTTGTTGTATAAATGTAAGCTATGTGTTGAATAACGCATTTAATGAATATCAGTCAAAAGCGTTCAATGAAAGCTGTTAGATGCTAACTCATGAGCCATTGCCTTGCCTTCCTGTGGTTTGGTGGTCTCCCCTGCCTGCTTCCGAGTGGGCTTTCACATTTCAGGTATTTTCTCTTACTAGCTGTTGCCTGTGCTTTGTACAGTATTGCCTGTCCAGTATAGTGTCTCTTTAATTCCTATTTGTGATTTAAAGTTTCTCTTCTTTAGTTTATTTCATACTCTGTTTTCCTGTTCCTCATGCTATTTTGCATATATGAAGCAGCTGACCACTGCAAAATGTAGGGACCATAGTAAGCAAAGCAACCCAGATGAAAGCTGAAATCTCTCTTGTGTTCCTTGCACAGATAGCCAGGGCCTACAAAATCCTCTGTATTTAATCTAATTTCAAAATGGCATGTGAAAGAAAACAACCCAAACCACAAAACCCAAAACCTAAAGCCTCTGTTCTTCCCTACCCAAAAGTACTGTCATTTTTTGCCAGCAGAGCTAGCAACTCTAGTCATTGTTTTACAAATAAGAGACAAATAGTTTTTAATATATGGCTTCGGTCTAGGTATACACTGCTAGGAAAAAGAAGGTTAGTGACCAATTCTTCCTGGACTAGTCCAGATCCTTAGGCAGCTTGCAGTGGATCAACGTGTGTTAGATGGAACACGAGCATCATTCCAACCAGAAAAACTGCAACATGCCAGTGCACTGACCTGAGAGGTAACTGGAGCAGTAGCATGGCCTGTAGCAGATGAATAATTGGGCCCTTACTTAAAATTTGGTTGGGACTTGTTTCACTTCTGACTCATCTGTATTGTGGTTTGTGTGGTTGGTGCACAAGGCATGCCGTGCCTCCCTTTCCTGCTGCTTTCCAGAACACCAGCTACCAGAAAGACAAACGCGTGTCTGGTTGGTGCCTGCTGAGGATGAAAGTCCATATGCTGCAGTAAATCTGATGCTGGAAAGTTGACAAAACTACAGCAGTGGAGAGAAGTTAGTTAATGTTAAACTACTACGCTGTGACAGCTTTTCTCCTTGCTTAAAAAGTACATGCTGGTCTAGTAAATTCCCTGCTTTGGGTTAGTTAATTTGGTACCTTAGTAGCTCTCAAAGACAAAGGACCTATTTGGTGTAATTTAAGCTGTTTATTTTTCTAGTTTGTCGTATTACAATGTAACAGGATTTTAATGTGAGCAGTGTTAGTTATACTGAAGTTCTGCCTGTCCCTCTGTCCTGTCTCCCGCAGGAGCTTATGGCAGAATATAGGAACAGAGAAATTTAACATTTCCTCAGGATACCTAGTTGCCCTAAAATAGCACCTTGGGACCTTCCTGAGCAGTTATTATGCACTTTGCAATTCTTACTGAATTTGGCTTCCGGGAATCTGTCTCATCCCTTTTGAACCCTTAGAAAATGCAGGAACTTCAGTGATTTCAGTGCTTGTGGAAAGCAGTTCCACCGCGCCAGTGTTGTTTAAGAACGGCTTCCATTTGTATGGTTTGAATCTCTCTGTACTAGAGGCATTTGTTTCCAGTGCCTACATTGTATTTCCTGAGTAGGAATATTAGAAGCTCGTCATTTTGAAAATGAAGTTAGATTTTTTTTTCCTGTGTGTCTCAGGTTTTTGAATTTATCTGCCTCTGCCGTTTTGTTGTCCAGTAACTTTCTTCGTAGCTGTTGCTAGTTTTTATGTTATGTCCTATCAGCTGCAGACTTTGCAATCTTATTGAAATCACTTAATGGTTTTAAATGTGTTGAAAAACAACAGAGAAGAGTTGATGAAAAGTGACCATTTCATCCTGTGCTTCATTTCCCATCTTTTAAGCAATGTGTGCCTGGCCTTTCTGAGCACTGAATGTCTGCTTGGTTGCAGAAGCAGGTGACCTCGTTAAAGCCTTTTGGAAGCCCCAGAATGTTGTATCGCTATGCAAATACTTGTAATTCATTTAAGGAACTTCAGAAAGTCTGAGAGACTTAACATCCCATTACAAAAACCTTCTCAAATTTCCCTCTCTGTGTCCACATACTATAAATATCAGGACACTATTGTTAAAAGCAGGTTCTTCAGAAGAGTAGGACCTTCAGGTAGATGCCATGTGTTCACTTTATGTGGTGATTCCTGAGTGTATGAAACTGTATTTTTTTTTACACATAAAGGGTAGTTGGAGTTTGACTGGGTATCTGGTTCTATACATACAGCACTTGCCAGTAAAACCTCTCTTGTGATGTCAGCTGTCTGTCCTGTTTTAATGCAGAAACCTCTGATGAGATTTGAAATGAGGAACTACTGTCCTGAGTGAAATGACTCATTGTATGTAACTTTTTATTGGCAGATTAGACATAGGCCTTCAGATTGGAAAATTTCACGTCTGCTTAGCAAGTACTTAAACATTTAATCTATGGCGTGACTAAATGCATTCCTGACAGGAGCACAAATTGCTAAGGATGTGGCTATTCTTCCCTGTCAGTAGATTCCCTCAGTAGATTGTCTTGTAGATTGGAGGAGACTTGATGAAATAATTCTGATTAGTGTGCTGCATTAGAGTCATAGAATCATTAAGGTTGGAAAAGACTTCAAGGATCATCAAGTCCAACCGTCAACCCAACACCACCTAACTGACAACCATGTCCCTGAGCACCACATCTACACGTTTCTTGAACACCTCCAGGGATGGTGACTCCACCACTGCCCTGGGCAGCCTGTTCCAATGCCTGAGCACTCTTTCAGTCAAGAAATTTTTTTTTACTGTCTAGCCTAAACCTCCCCTGGCACAACTTGAGGCCATTTCCTCTCAGCCTTCTCTTCTCCAGACTGAACACCCCCAGCTCCCTCAGCTGCTCCTCGTCAGCCCTGTGCTCCAGACCCTTCCCCAGCTCTGTTGCCCTTCTCTGGACCTGCTCCAGCCCCTCAATGTCCTTCTTGTGGTGAGGGGCCCAACACTGACCCCAGGATTCAAGGTGCGGCCTCACCAGTGCCCAGTCCAGGGGCACAATCCCTGCCCCAGTCCTGCTGGCCACACTATTGCTGATGCAGGCCAGGATGCCGTCGGCCTTCTTGGCCACCTGGGCACACTGCTGGCTCATGTTCAGCCGGCTGTCAACCAGCACCCCCAGGTCCCTCTCTGCCGGGCAGCTTTCCAGCCTCTCTCCCCTGAGCCTGTAATGGTCTGTAAGTATATGCTCTTCTTTTTCTGGCTAGCTAGATAGATTGAGGCCTGGAGTCCGATCTGCAGAGGTGTGAACTAAGCACAAAATGGCACCAGGATTTTAGTAATGCATTGACTTTATTCCTCTGTCTCAGTTCCTCATCTGTAATTGAAATATTAGTACGCCCTTCAACTTTTTTGTCTGTACTGTACATAATTTAACCTTGCACGTGTTCTCTGCAGCATGTCTTTGGATTGCAGTTGTACAGTGACAGGTATGTCTGTTCGGGGTTTGATCTGGTAAGGTTTTATCTGCCTGAATTTACAATGGCTGCATTACTTGTGGCTCCTTGGGTCAGCCTCAAGACTCGAATATTACATACAGTGGCTGTGTCCACATGACTGGGAGAAAAACAAATGGGAAGCTGCTTTTATCCCTTTTTCAGTTGCCCAGAGCTCATATTAAAAGCTAGAAAATTGTAAGATATTGGATCTGAAGCTAATTACTGCTTTGGGACTGAATGTTACTTGTCCTGGGAATTGAGCCAATGTAATTTTGGGAATAAGTCCATGTTTGGGACAAGAACACGACATTTCTGTATGGCTTTGATTTAAAAGTAAATATGTATGACTTTTCTGTGGCTGTTGAGAGCTATTCATATATTCAGAGTAATATGGTAAATCACAGTGAAGGTGGATGGCAGTGTTTTAGGTCATTATGAATTCACAAACAGTAGCAAGATAATATGCTGCTTTTTGTCACTCTGGAAATGGTACCTCCTACAGTGACAATTTTGCAACATACTCAGTTGTTACAAGGTGCTTCTCCAAGATCAGCACTTACTGATGCTGAGCTGACTCTGCTGAGAACAAATGTCAATTAAAGAACTAAATCGAAGACTCAGAGTAAATGTCAATTAAAGTTCTGCAATTGTTTTCTTCAAGGTTTTATGTATTTTTTTCCTTCTTCTTAGTCCTTTTTCTTTGCTTGATATATAGGACACATGAGTATGAGTTAAGGGGTTTTTGAGGATGGACAAAATACCTGGAGGTTGCAGATCTTTAGTTTTCAGAAGCCATAGCGTCTGGAGTCTGCGCAGGAATGACATGGCTACAGCTGAAGTGGATGTATGTTGAGCAAGCTCTGTTGTATGCTTTCTGCCGTAAGACTTAAGGAGGATGAGCCTCCTGGGCTCAAGGGCCAGCTCTACAGTTTAGTAATGGAAATGCTCAGTGGCTCAGGCGTGTGTATATACATGCACGTGGGCTTTAGCTGATGTGTTTATGGGCTTTTGGGAGATGCATATGCACAGATGTAGAGTTTCAGTGATGAGAGAGGTTTTTAATTAATGTCAGTTGCTTTTCAGTTTCAGGTGGCAATCTGCATGTAGTACTGATTTTAACCCTGTATTTTAGCATGGTAATTTGGTTGCCATGTGAATACAAATCTGCAGGGGAAAAATTGAAATCCTATTGTTGTCGTTTACAAAGTATCCTGTGGTGTTCCTCAGAAAGGATTGCAAATTATATTTTTGCATGTTAAAAAAGCAGCTGCTACCCTTGAAGTCACAGATGAACCCTTACAAGTGTTTTATAATACAGTTGCACTAAATTTGCTGAGAAACAAGAGCAGTCTTTTTCTGTTTCTATTTCATGGATTACCTATTAGCTGTTTCGTAAATACTTTAACATTAGGTCACACAGCTCACTAGGAAAGCAAAAGGAAAAAGAAGAGGCCATTTTCACTGGCATTTATTAAAATATTTTCAGTAAGGGAATGAGGAGGGGTAAGCTCGACCTGCTCTTCTGGGCTGGTCTGAGGGCTCCTCAGAACCTGAGTCACTGTGATGTAGCTGCTTTTTTTCCATATAAAGAGCTGAGCTACAGCTCAAACTCCTGTGCCCTGATTTGCAGATATAACACATCCTAAAGGTCATTCTGTTTCTCAGTGATTTGCATAGCAATAATGTCTGTGTTTTGAAGAATGGTGAAATGCATATGTCTGGGTGCAAAGCCATAGATAATGCTTCAGTCTAAGATTCAAGGTCATAATGTCAGCTCAGCTGTGATATGATGATGGTTATGCTGCTGACTTTGTACTGACCTGTGTCTTCAAGTAAAATCAGTTCACTTTACTGTAGGTTGACCCAACATTTCTGCTGACTCTGGTATTTTTGTGTTTGACTCAGTGACAAATAATCCCCTGCCAGCTTCTAACCTCTGGGTTAAATTTGTGGCAAGGATGGCTAGGATCACAGCCAGCCTCGCTCGGGGCATTGATGGTTTGAGGCCTCTTTTGGTGCAGAGCATGGTAGTACTGCTTGAGTGTTTTGAAATGACAAGTAAAATAATTTGGTATAGCAACAGCTTGTATAATTTGTTTAGGTCTGTGATGATACTGTATTTATATCTGTAAAAGATTTCACATGTATCATGTTAAATGATTATCATAGTGACAAATAATTTTTTCTGATGCATTTATAGGAAGAAAAATAAGATTAAAAATTATTAATAATTTAAAAATTATTTCACAACTTTATATTCCATTCTTTCTACCTTTTGATCTAATAGGGCAGAGTAAATTCGTTTTGAAGTGTTGTATATTTTAAGTAAAAATGTGTCAGGGAGGAAGTGGGTTGGTGGTGCTCACTGTCACTGAGGCATTAGAGAAGTGCATCAATTTCACTTTGAGGTTACTGGGACAGCGGCTTTGTTCCTCTTGTTGCTACATGTGCTGTAAGTAGAGCATAGGTGATGTTGACAAAAGCAGGCACTAGTTGGGGTGTTCATAAAACCCAGCGGAAGCAGGGGGCCGAGCAGCCCAGGTAGTGACGTTCTGCCGCCTTACCTAGAGCTGCACTGGGATGGAGAGATGCCAGCCCGTGGTTCTGGAGGGATGGGTGCCACTATGGTCCCTCTAGCGTGCATCAGATGGCTCTGGGTCATTTCATGGAGGAAGGTTATTAAGAGAAAAGATGGAACTGGGGAACTTGAGTACTGTGTTCTCAAGTGCCAGAAAGTGGTGTTTGATAACACAAGGGAAGGTCAGCAGTGAGAACATGAGCAATGGTGGGAGATGCGCAGCAGAGTGCGGAAGTGCAAAGCAAGATACTCTCTTTGCAGTACTGTGCTTCAGTGCTGTAGTTCCTCTTTCTGTCCCGAGGGCAACCATATCACATATAGGATTATTTGAAAAAAGGCTTTGTGAGAATAATGTCTTCATATTATTGTTTACATTACTTGTTCAGAGCTGACTATGCTTCTGAAAAAATGATGGCAAGCCTTGCCATTTTGTATTCCAGCAGCAGAACTGAAATTTCGTGTGCATTTCCTTTTTTTGGTGAGAAGCATTAGACCCACTTTGCTTGGCTTCGGCTTTGTGTGTTCATCCGGCTGAGCTGAGGCAGGTGGTGGTTTGCAGACCAGAGACCTGAGGGAGGCTGCTGCATCTGCTGGGTCTTGCTCTGGGTACCCGGCTCAGCTGGGCTGGAACCTGCTTCCTGCTTGATGCCGAGGAGTCAGAGTCAATGCAAGCTCTTACGTGTGTTGGACTCTCAGGGTTCCACTTGCTGTCTCTGAAAGCCTGTTTGTACTCTTAGCATAAAGAAAATGAGAGTTTACAATGAATTTTTGGCCATGCAAAGCAGTAATGGAATAGGTAATGTTGTCCCTTATCTCTGGAGTCAGTTTGTATTCCAGCACATGCCTGCTTGGTATCTCTGAATATCCTGCATGTGAACAAATTTTGGGTCCAGTTGTGATTCTTGGGCTAGATTCTGTTGAATGCTTCATAAATAAGAAATTAGTTCTCTTTGAAACATTGCTGAGGGCTTTCTGGGAGGACGATTTTCAACTGAACAACTGTCAGTGTCCCATGTGCTGTAGCATCAATCGAGCAGAAGGAAGGGAGGCACGCTCATGCACATGCTTCTCACTACTCTTGCTGATTTTCACAGGAAACTGGAAAATCTTAGAGGTACCATATTTGAGAAGTTGTTCATTTTTGCTGGCCTTAGATTTCCATGCAGATAATGTGAAGGGAAAGTGGCATTCTTTATGTCAAGATACTTTAATGTAAAGAACTAGCTTTTGGAGTAGATCATGTTCTGCATTCCTTTATTCTATTTTATTTTATTAACATTTCAGTATTTCTAGGGTACTGTAGTGAAGAATCATGCTTTTATATTATACTCAAAAGCTGGGGAAGCAGTATTTGAGTATGATGTGACTGTAGATATGTACAGCCCTATATTTAGTGTTAGGTGCTTTTTACAGCGGACAGTTGTGTACCCTTGAATTAATCATAGCACAGAACTGTTGGTCTCTAGGTCCATGCTGAATTCTTCATGTAATATGGATAAATTGTCTTTTCCTCTCTGTCTTCCTGGGGGGAAGAAATGGATATGCGTTTGCCCTTTTTTCCTTATCTTCTGCCATCTCATAGATCAATAAAACTTTCAAGTTTCATTTTCATTACAGTTAAAGCAAAAACTAAGAATGGCATACTGGAATAACTGAAAGGCATTAATGAGATGAACTCAAGAGGGAAAAGATTTATTAATTGATATATTTTCTGTTTTAAATACAAAAAAACTTAAAAAAGAGACTTACATATCACATGATGTCAGATGATTTAATTTGCTCTTGAGATACTGTAGGTGGGAAAGACTGTGGTAAAAGGGAACATAAATCCTGAAAGGTGATACAAAACTAAAAATCCTTGTTCAGCCTTGTTCTGTGAAAAGATATATGTGATTTTCCTTCTAGAAGAGAAAATAAGTAGAGCTGCATCCGTAAGAACTGCTCTGTGTTGTAACTTGGCTGCCTGGTCGGGAATAGCTGTGCAGAAACGAGCTTTATTTGCCACAGAGGACTCCTTTTATTGATGAGCTGTCTCTGTGCCTCCCTCAGAAGACCGAGATCAGAGCAGAGTCTGGAACAGAGTCACCGTGTAATTGGAGCTTGCTGAGAAAAGTCGTGCCTGTCCTTTGCTTGGAATGGTATGCGGAGAATACCATAGCTCCAGGGTAGCAAAGATCATATCCAAGTTTTTCCAGCGACCTAGCCAAACCTGAGGGAGTTCACCTTTCCAGCCAATTGCCTCCTGAAAGCCTTCCAATTTCCAACTTTCTTTTATTTTTGTAATCACCGTTGGAAAGCACTGGAGTGCCATCATTAACATTTCTTCTTACAAGAATACTGCAGGCAGTAACACAGCTGAGAGGTGTTTTCATTTGGGGTGGATTAGTTGCTGCCTATGCTAGACATGACGTACTGTAAAGAGGTAGAGATAAATCTTGTGGTCTGATACTGATAGATGCATGCTGCGATTGTGTGATGTTGAACACCTCCCTGGGGGGTTGGAACTTGATGATCTTTGAGGTCTTTTCCAACCCAAACCATTCTATGATTCTATGATTGAATGGCAAGAGCTGAAACTTCTAGTAGTGGATCTCCTATCTTGGAAGCTTTAGTGTAAAAGCATATGCAGTTATTGTTATTACCCAGTGAAATCAGCCTATACAATTCAGTCTTATTTTGGCTTGAAAGCCATAAAAGCTCCTGAACAGAAGGCATCCCAGTGCTTTATTTATTTATTCATCCCAGTGAATCCCAGTGCTTGGCACATCCCACATTTTAGAGATGTTAATGTAAAGAAGTCTCTAAAGGGAAGCTTTAGTACTAGTCATATGGTTTTCTAAATGTAAGATTTTTTCATGGCTCCTTTGCATAAATCACAGTGATTTAAAATAAAATTTGAGAAAATGGTTAATAGTGATGAGAGATTGCTTTCTTCAGTCTTGTTTCTTTGCTCTTTCTTATTTTTTAAAGTGATCTTTGGTTTTTTTGCCTCGTTTGACTCAAGACAGATAAGGGAGATCCTCTTGGGTGAGAGGTACCCATTTAACTCTTAGGAATTCCTGAGGGAATTGTAATAACATAATAATGTTTAAGGGAATGTTTTCATTATTACACGTTTAAATGGCTAATTGCTGTTAATAGAGGGGAGCAGCCCACCCGAGTAAAAGAGAAGCAGAAAGGCATAAGGTGCAGTGAGACTTGTAAAATTTATTTCAGCATTTTTTCTAGGTTCAGTGTTGGGGAAGCTTATCCCTTGGTCTGTGCCTGGAGATTACTGTTTCTGTTTCTCTTCTCACAGATGGCATCAGCCCGTTCATACGGGCTTGTACACCAAAAGCTGCAGCAATACCATTTCAGGTCCTGCTGGTTCCATGGAGGTGGCGCAGGCACCGCACGGAGCCGTGCTGTTCCCCACTTTCATCGGGGTGCACCGAAAACCCTGTCCTTGACAACTCTGTGAAAGCCTTTCCCTTCCCGTGGGTCACCTGTGCTTCCTTTTCCCTCTGCTCCTGTGGCAATTGTTCTCTCTTCCCTTCAACAGGCTTCCTGGAAACGTGTAGGGCTTGATCAAACATTGTTCATTGCTTGCATTCTTTTAATTTCTTGATAAGCAACTTTGTGGTGTGTTTGTTATTTTCCACCCACCAGGCCATAACAGGCAGTTGCTCTATAGTTTCAGGTTGTGACTGGAGAAAAAATGGCAAAGAGGTTAATTAATTGGTGTCGTGCCTGCTCAGCTGCAGGTTCTTCAGTGGCATGCTCTGGATGGTCTGTTCTCTTCTTACCTGGAGTCCCTTTAAATAAGTGGGGGGGGAAAAAAAATCCTCTGGAATGAAGAAACACGGATTGATTTTGTTTTTAAGCATATGGTAGGTCATTAGACTAATATGTGACACCATCTCTTCCCTTAGTGATAGTGGTGGTTGTGCAGTGACAGTGATAACCTGTGGTCCCAAGGGTAAAGGGAAGGAAGGAAAGTAATTTCACAGGATTGTTTCAGAACTATTTAAGTGTAAAACAAGTATCTTACTCAATTTAGACATTAGTTTGTTATTGAATCAGCATCAGAGCTTTGGCAACGCAAACTTACCCAACTTTCATTGTTCAAAATGAAGGAAATAACATCTTATTTTTCTGATAGAATAAACACATTTTCAGACCTGCTCCCTGTGCTGCAGCCACGTGCACTGTTACAAAAGCAGCGACTGTTTTTCCTGTTTGTGTCACAGCAGAAGCTTTGATGTATGTTGCTCAGAAGTTAGTTGCTGCAGCACCCATCCTTCATCCTCTTGTGATGTGTGTTTCTGTGTCAATAGTTGAAGAAACTCTTTTATTTGGTTAAAATTTTGCCACGAAAGATTCAGTCTCATCCTTCTCTGTTTTTATCTTGCATAATGTATTCTAACCACAAGTCTGAATATGTAGCTCTTTCTGAAGAGTTGCAGCAGAGTTTGCTGCAATTTTAGAAAGTTTACAGATGTGCCACTGGGATTTGCTGAGGTTTTGTGCTTAATAATTTAAATATTGCTATTTCTGAAGATTTTATAGAACTTAGGCTAGAGGCCCCTGGGATCATCTGATCTGACCTGCCTATGAATCATAAGCATGTAGTTATTCTTAAATTGAGCCTAAACACTCACGCTGGATTAAAGCCTAAAGATTTTTGGCTGAAGCAATCTTCTAGAAAGGGAAAAACGTAAAAATAAGTTGAGTTTCTTGGGTGTGGAACTTCAGTGCTTGATTATCCTCACTTTTTTTTTAAGCCAAGTTCATAATTAAGATCTTTCTGCTTTCATTTTCCACTGGTTTTGCTATGTTGTGTGGTAGTTCAGGGAGCTTTCAGTATGTTTTCTTCTCCCCCTGCGAAGGTATGCGTGAACTACAGATGCCCCCTGGTTTTCCTTTTTCATCAGCTCAATGGTTTGAGCTCAGACTCTCACCTGAAGCATTTTCTGCAGTCCTCCAGTCATTCTCATAGGTCTCTTCTACACTCCCCTGAACTTTAATCTTATCCTTTTAAAAAGTGCAAACTGAGGCTGTATTCAGTATTTTTGGTCTCAGCAATGCTTTTGAAGATCTTGTTTTGAGATCTAAGATCTTGCCTGGGCTTTAGCCCAAGTCTGAAGCTGGACTGTTTTACAGTTTTTCTTTTTATGGCCATTTTAATGCAGCTACTGTGGCTTTAGGAACTAAGTTTCTCAGAGTGTAGAGGGTGAATCTCATTGTGATCTTCTGGTAGCTGAATTAAACGTCAGCGCAGTTATGTTCCAAATTAAGTTATATGCAAAGTCTACTTCTTTTTCTTGGGGAGAGAGAGAGAGTGAATGTGTTTCAGCGCAGTAAACCAGAATGCTCGTTACAATAACTGTTACTTTGGCAGGATACTCAGCAAGGGAGAGAATGCAGTCCTAGGTATATTTGCCTGTATTTATAAATCTGGTTTTGCCCAAGTCCTCCAAAATTGTGTGAATACTCTTAGGCACATGATTTTTTAGCTAAAGCGTACCTGAGGCTATCTTAGGTTTTGCTAACCAAGAAGTAGTTTAGATTTAAATACACATCTATATAGATACAGATATATGCATGTGTATGTATTTATAGACACACATCTTTGGTTCCTAATCCTGAGAAGACAAAAGGCCCTGAAATTTTCATGGGACATCACACTGTGTAGGTGTTTACAGAATGGGAATTATGTTTTGCATAACTTAACAGTCCTTTAGAAACTAAAAAAAAAAGATAATCTTTGAACTATGAAAAGATGTAAGAAAATATTCCACATCTGTTTGACTGGAAAGAACATCTACAGTGAAAGGTTTTTCATTTGGATGGTCTACGAGACAGGGACTTTTTCTTAAAAGCTGATTTTGGAGTGCAGGGTAACTGTTGGAGGAAGTACCCACTCTAAATCTTTCCTTTGTAAGGCTCTGATGACTCACGGAGCAGACTGCTAGCAATGGAGAAAATTTTCATGCAGATTTCAGTAACTGAAATTCTGGCTCTCATTTTCTTCTCTTTTGGATAGTAGAGTATTGCTTGTGTGAGTTTAAATCTCTCTTTATCTTTCACTATTACATTACAAAATGGGTAAAACTTTCATATTGTGACTGTTTTTCATACTACTTTTCTAGAAAGAACTAGAACTACTAGAAAGAACTACTGAGAACACTAAAGCAGTATGGATGTATTATTTTCTTTAGGATGGAAGTAACCTTCTGATGGATAATGCTCTTTGGTGATGAGTTGCTAGCTTCAGATATGTGTCTATCATTTGATCTCTTTCTTCTGTAATGTGGTTTCTAATGACAGATTTGCAAGAATTTGTTGCCAGATTTGAAAAAGCATTTGTTTTCAAATTGTACAATGAATTAGACATGTAAGAGCAACCAGGGACCGAAATTTTACTTGCATGTTGTCAGACTTCATCCACGCTACTGCTCTTGTTGCCAGCAGTGGTGTCGGGGAGTGGTGTGGTCCCACGGGTGGCCTGTGGGATGCTCCGACCTGCCTGATGCTTTTCTCTGGAGGTGCTGGGAGTGACTGAGCTGCAGGCACACATCAAGCAGCACTTTCTTATGCCTGCAAGCCCCCAAGACCTCTGCTGTTCCTCAGAGGGAGGTGGGGAGCCAGCCTCTCTCAGCAGCACTTGTCTTCTCCTGGCCTTCTTGTGCCGGGTATCCTGCCCCCGCAGGCTTTGCTGCTCCCCATACCCATGTTTTCCTCCCCTTGATTTTTGTGCAAGCGGTTTGAGAAAGACAGATGGATGTGGTTGATGGCTGCTGTTGCTGGGGAGGATGTGAGAGAAGGGATGTGGAGAGAAGAGGACACGTGGTGCTTTGTGGGGTTCAGCAGTGAGCAGCTCCTCTACCGGGATAGTTCAAAATCCCCGGTCTGGCCTCTGCAGCTGCTGAGGGTGGATCTTCCTGGCCTCCTTTCAGCTCTTGTCTAAAAAATAACAGTTCATCCCAGAGCCAGTGCTTTTTGGTAGTTCATGCTTGTTTTCAGAAGGACTTTTTAAGTCCTCTGTTGGTTTATGACTTCTGCGTAATAGCCTTTTATAGCACAGGAGTCGAAAGCAGTTCTAACTAGACTGCAAGACGTGGCAATTGGTTTCCCTTTCTTTTCAACCCTGCAAGCAGACTGTAAGCCTGTACCGGATTGTTAGGACTCCCCAAGCAGATAATTTTCTAGGCCTGAAGGAAAGGAATGCTTGCCTGTTTAGGGGCAGTGTTTTGTAAGCTGAGTTTTGTTTCATGTTGCTGGTCCTATTTTGTTGACTGAATTTGCATTGCTGTACTTTAAAAGGTTTCTAGAAAAATTATCTGCAGTGGTTTTTTAAAAAAAAAAGGATGTTTTGGTATGGTGATGTATTGTGCTGTTTGATAGAAGATGATGATAAAAGACAATGTATTTTGCCATTTTAAAATGCTGATTATTCTTTACTTAATGAATTGTGTCTTGAATTCAGCTTAATGGAAAAAACATCCTGATATGGAAAACAATCTTTACCAATATTATATGTCTCAATGGATGTTTTTTTTTCTTCTGTGTCTGAATAAGATGCATAGATTAACAGGAAAACATTCTTTCTAATTCACAGTCCTTTCATGTCAGAACTCCTAGCAGTAAGATGACCTTCCTAGAATCTTCTCCAAGCTTGACTGCAAACTGTGGTTTTTGGGAGAATCAAAATGACCTTCCCTTGAAATTCCTAGATTTCTTTTCTATTGTGGCTTTGATAATAATACGCCTCCTTTCCAGTTGAAGAATTTCTTTTCTGTGTTTCTGGGTTCTTCCTTAGAAGTAGGAAGATCATATTTATTCCAGAAGTTATGTACAGGTACCAGCAGCATGTTAGGCTGCTCATCTCATGGGCTACAGAATGCAGGAGATGAAAAGGAAACCAAGAGAGCATAAAGGGGAAAAATACAAATAGAAAGTACATTTGTAGAGAGGTGTGTGGTCAGGAGAAAAAAAGTTCTCATATGTAATCTCACGTAAATGCCTGCATCAAATCCAAGAGAACATATTTCTAGAGATCAAGAGAATGTAAGAGAACTAAGGTTGAGACAGCAAGAAAACGATAAAAAATGATGTGCTGTTTTTAGTAGCATGCTTTCGAGTAGATGCAGGCATGTTAGAGTTTTGACAAATCGGTAGTGGAGTGGAATTTGAGAACAAGTAAATTCAATGGATTTTAACCTCAGTAGGGAAAGTAGCATTTGTAGATGTTTGTATAAGCTGTGATAGATTTGAATCTTTAACATGGTAAATGTTTTTCAGGTTTGTGATGTGTTGGGGTTTTTGGGTTTGGTTTTTTTTTGGGGTTTTTTTGGTTTTTTTTTTTTTTTTTGGAAGTTGTCACAGCAAGGAATCTGTTTATCTGTGAAGTATCTGGAAAGTTCCAAGTTTTTCTAATCTTGACCATGTAAAACACTCTGGCCTTAGTCTTAACTTGTTTACATTCAGCTGCAGTAACTACTTATTTTAATCACATCTAATCTTGGAAACCCATCTATCTACAGAGGGTTGCGTATTTGTTTTATAATACTTAATTTTTCCATAATTACATATAACAAGCAGTGTTCCTATGCTTAGCAATGGCTTTGGGGCATGGTGGGAAGAAACTGATGGTAAATGGATAATTCCTGACTGTCAAGCTGCTTTGTTTGTTTTAATCCAAAAGCAGCCCTTATCTCTGGGATTAAACTTCAGTTCTGTGTTGATACAAATGATTTGCATGCCAAAAAGAACCACTTGTGTGAAGGATAAAAAAGTGGGGTTCAAGATTGATTTTGTTTTACAATAGCTGCTAAAATATGTAAACTAGGTCTTATTAAAAAGAATGAGAAAATCCATATATACCGTTGGATAATCATAAATGTTTTTGTGCTATTCTTTCTTTCCAGATTTGAACATGGAATTCAACCCATCAGATCATCCACGGGCCAGTACGATATTTCTCAGTAAATCGCAAACAGATGGTAGGTTACTGAATTTATTACAGTATTTGCTACTGCAGTTATCTCTAAACCCTTTGTTAGAATGCATGTGATAGTCCTTTAATATATAATTCCCCTCGCAAAAGAAGAGGCTTTTCTAGGCATCGTGTTAGTGTTGAACGAAGTCATGCTTTTAGTTAATTGTTTTGTCAGACCAGTAGTAGAAGGTGCAGGTTTTAGTCCTGTCATGTCCTGAAATTGTAAGTTCCAAGTAGTCATTGTATTAGAACTACAAATATGGATAAAGCTTAATATAATTGTATTTAAAAAATATTTTCCCTAAATCCAAAATTTTCTGTGTAACTGTTTGTTGTTTTTTTTAAACTCTGAACATTGGGCCAAGCTTCTGGGAAATGTGTGGGGAATATTTTCTTAAGAAAAATCCAGTTTATACTGGCTGAAAAGAGAGTCCAGAGCTTTCTCCAATATAGCTGATACTGTACATGAGCTCAGTACTAGATTTTAATAACAAAACCACCCCCATCTCACCCAGACATTCTCTCTTCTCTCATTATGGATTTGATATAATCATATAATAATTTGTCTGGAGTATTTATTCATAGGCAAAATGATCTCTCTGGAATTGTGTCTGTTAGGCAGGCCTCTTGATAGAGTTAGTGGAACAGAAGCCATTTATTGTGGCTCTTTCATTCCCTGTTGGACATGTATGACATGCTGGTTTGGAAGTAGATAAATAATCGATGCAAAACACATTATTTTCTACCAAGACTTTCAAAGCAGCTTCTACATTGTGATTCTGACTGTTCAGTATGAATTCTTTGTCCTTCTTTCTGCTGCTTATAAGTGCTCTTTTTGATTTACATAGTAAATTGCACTGTCAAACACATCACTTAAAAATAATGCAGTTTTCACTTACTGTGTATTTTTTGCTAATTTTTGAGCATGACTAGAACAAAGAGGATATACGTTTAGTCCCTAATTGAAAAGTTGATTATGTGAGTACCTCTTTTGCCCTTCACATTGTCCTTCTGAATTCAGCTCTCATTCTGTCAATGCCTTATTATGTGGTTTTGAGTGTGATTTACCATTCTAATCTGGTTTGGTAGCCAGTAAAATGAATAAGCTAATATTGCTGTGGTACACTGTATTATGAAGACCTATGTCTATTTTACAGTGTTTTTATGGTTTTTTGAGACTGTATAATCCCATATAGACACTACATGTTTGTTGTTACAGCTTGTTGAAAAAAAGGACAGAAAAAAAATCCCAGGTCCAACAGCTAAAATTTTGGCCAGACGTGATGATTATTATCACCTACTTGTAGCGATAGTGGTTAGTTTATTACAGTATATGGTTAATTGTAAGCATTTTTTTAAATGTCAGTTTACACCCATGCTAGAGTTGGTCTATGAAACTTCGTTCTAGTTTAAGTAGTACGAAGAACATATTTTTGAGCGAGGACAAAGAATTTAGTGAAACAATACAGAAACATTGTCAACAGGAGTGTAAGATGTGTTCAGCTATCCTTGATCCCAGTGGAAAAAAATCCAAGGTCTCTCTTGCTTGTACGAAAGAAAAAAGATTCTGCAAACATTTATCTGCTGATGTATTACCAAGAACCATTCCGTTCTGGTGGGACAAGTCACAGCAGTAACATTTTGCTTGGCTGTACTTTGGGCCTCTCGTGGAACCAAGCGAGCTGTGGGAGTTCTCACACTATTGAAGGATGTTGCCTCACAGCAAAATGCAATAAAATACTTGTTAAGGGGAAAATATAAGGATTTTTTTAGGGTGTGTAGGGTTGTATTCTGACAGCCTGCTGTGGAGCCTAGGAGACCCCCAACACTTCTCAAGTCAGTGTAATGAGCTGGCAACATTGAAAACGCTGAACTTGGGCGTACAGCTGCCTCTCTCCATTACTTGTGTAGTGTTGGGCTGGCAAACTGTACGTTTGACTGTAAGTGGAAATGTTTCTTTAGACAAGAACTGTAGCCATTTAAAATATACATATTGGATAGCTGAGGGACATCAGGACTCAAGGTTTCATCCAGGATCTGGATGTGACTCTTGAGTGTTCACCATGTGTTTTTACAGTGGGAAAGGGCCAAGTCCATAACTATGTGCTAGAGCAACTTGGCAGCGTTACCTTCAGGAAGTTCCGCATTTGGCTTTCTGGTAGCCCTGTACTCTTTCAGCCTCACTGGTAATGTTGTACTGTGCTGGCACAGAGCTGTGCTTGAGCTGTTTGTGATCAACAGGTGAGTGAAGAGCAACAAGCTGACTGCCCCAAATATAATGAGACACAGGGCATGGCATCTCTGGATATCCTGTGGTCTGAATTTCCCATTGTGCTGTGAAGCTTAAATGCCATGCTAAGCATCTAAAGCTGTCCTGTCCCTTCTAGTCAGTAGTCTGAATGCATCCTCAGTTACCTGAGAGTTCAGTGAATCTGTACAAAAGTTGAAGACACAATAAATACTAATTTGAACTCCTAACGAAAGCAGCTTTTCTAGCTGTTTCCAACTCTTTGTGGAATTTTCCAGATGCTGAATCTTACATGAGTAATTTCCCCTGTTTAGGAAGCTAGTAAAGAACATCACCCTTTATCTTTAACTTCTGTGAGGGCTTTATGCAAGTTCTCACTTGTTTGCTGAGTTGGGCCTGTAAGCAGGATGGTCCAGGTGACTGACAAGCCACGCACTAGTCTGTGTGGTTGTGGTTAAGCCAGGGTTTCCGAACGTCAGCGCTCCAGTAATGTAACTTCCATTCCTTATAATATCAAGTGGGCAAAGGCTGCTACTTCAGGGTGCTGGTAATGGTCTGCCCTCTGAGTGGGTTACAGCTGTCCACCTCTCCGAACTTACATTGGGCTTTACACATTCAATGTACTGGATAAATTTTGCAGGATCAGTGCAGCAGTGGGCTTCAGACAAAGAGGATTTTGAAATGGTATTTATGTAGACAGAAGTGAAGTAAACTGCACTTACTCTTTAATGTTAAGTGGGACCAGTCTCCTGTCTCAGATAAAACAAAAATAAATTATTTACAAATTCCCAAAATGCAAGACATTTTTATTGATGTAATCCTCAAAGATTTTGTCTTTGATCCTGATATGGGTGACATTAAGATAGCCTATAGAAATTGCACGGAGAAAGTTTCTGTTACAGCTCAGTGAAGAATACATGCGTAGGTACATATACACATTCACGTATCTATGTGTGGGTATTTCCTCACTCCCTTTTATTTCAGGATAGTATGTTTTCCTACTGTTGCAAAAGTTCAGCAATAACAGTTGAAAAGTGCCTGCTGAAATAGAAACAGGTCTTTGACCTTAAAATGAGGAAAACTAAGACAATTTGGCAGCATCTTAGTCTCTACTTGAAGAGTTTCATTCCAACTTTCAAGTTCTAAAATTTTAGAAAGAAAGTAGAAGTTGAATTGTTTAAATTGCCTCTAAATCTGTTCGGTTTCATTTCATCAAAACACCATGCTTCAAAGCCAAAAGCCTGGAGTTGCAATTAGGAGTTTATGCTACAAAATGACAGTTAATTATAGCTGTACAGTCTGGTCTGCTGAAGACTACACTGCCTTGTGTGAGCAGTGCGAAGCGGCTTTAAAGTGACTGAAGCCAAGTGATGAAATCACCTCTTCACAGCCGTTGTAGCTTGGCAGAAGTGGCCTTTTGCCTTGTTGAAAGGGAGGGTTGTGATCACGACAGAGCAGTTGTGACAAAATGAGTTTCTGCTCTGCCCAGTTCCCCATCAGCAATATATTCTAGGAAGACTTGAGCTATGGCAGAGCAGGCCAGGAGCACAAAAGCACGGCTGCCTTCTTGTGGTCCCTCTCTGGAGAATCCAGGCTAACCGAATCCTGTGACACGGGAACACAGCGGAAAGGAGGCCAGTGTGGTGCTTAGAAGAATGTGCAGCACCAGCAGTGCTGAAGCAGGGAAAGGTGAAGGGTGTGTGTAAATACATTAAAATATTCTTCTGGAGATTGTAAATAGCAAATGGGAATGAGCTACGAGTGATAGTCTTGCTTTGGTAAATAAATGATTGTACTTTTATGGGGAATTGAATAATGGATACAAAGGAAAATACAGAAGAGAAAAATTAAGGTGGGGGAAAAAAGGTGATTAAAATGGGATTTGGAGTGTATGTGCAGGCTGTCTTTATACGATTTTGTCCGTAAGAACTTTGTGTGCAGTATAATTGTGACTAAAACACTGTTAAATACTTAACTGTGTTCAAAATTTCACAGATAATAGGCGTTAATTTTCAGTTATATACTCTCATTAGGTTTTTGTGCAGTTTATCAGAATTGTTTACTGCCTGTACATTGCAATATGCAATACTAGACAAATACTTTGGCTCTTCGTGGAAGTATCTAGCATCATTTTGTTGTTTCCCTTTAGATTACTTATGTCCCTTGCTGGTGATAAAAGCCGTGTTGTGGAACATAGGTTTAGTGCACTGTTTCAGCAGGATTTCAAGCAGTTTAACTGTTTACTAGACAATCAGAATTTTCCTGCTATTCCTGTTTAATTCTGTTTCTTATACAATGTCCTTAATTGTGGATCTGAGAATGTACAAAGTGACATGGCTAACATCTGTCATGTGTGATTCTCCTTTCTGCTCCCTGGGAGGAAAATTATGTAAGGATTTTAAAAAGTTTTTTCTTATTGCCATTTTATGTCTGCATTAAACACAATTATTTCACAGTATTCACACATACAGCCTTGTTTCTGTGAGATTGCTTGCTTATAAAAAAATCACAAATAATGGCTTCTCATCCAACAGGGAATGGACAGGCTATCCCACCATTATGAACATGCTTATTTTGCTGCGGACATTGGGTTGCATAGCTTTCAAAGCATGGTGCACCAAAGTGCATTTAATCACCTGCAGCATGAAACCATTATTATTTTAATTCTGTAGTTTGATTTTTGTGCTAGTTGCCTCCAGACTTGTATCCTACATGTTGTGGTATTTTCACTGGAACAGAGCTCCACAGGCTCTCTATGGGGGGAGTTAATTTAAAAAATTGAACAGAGTCTATTTAATCAGCTGTAATAAGTGTTTTTCTGACATTTAAGACTATACAGCTATCTCCCTTGTTTTTGCTGTTTACTTTCTGAATATTTTGGCTAATTGTGGCTTTGACTTGCAACCCTTGTTTGTGGCGACTGGTTCGTACTCACCAAAGTAATGTATTTTCACTGTTATATCCGACATGAGTAATAGCTTCAGGCTTGCACCTAATCTTTGGGGAAGACAGTGGTGTAATGCATATGGTTTCAAGGCTTTTCTATGGGAGTTGGTGCACAGTAAGCTGTGATGAGGATTTGCTAACTCCGTGGTGTAGCTACTTAGGTGCTTTCATCCCTGCAAGGCAGCGTAGGCCACTTGCACGAAGGCACTGGGGGCTCCGGAGTGCCCACGCAGATAACTGGTGAAGGATGGCTGATCCATTGCTAACCGGGACTGTAGCTTCCGGCAGATGAACTTCCCCATGCGGACCAACGCCTGGGGAAGCACCCAGATGGATGAGAATTTTAATCCATTACCACACTAGTGAGCGTAAATGCCTTTATGCATACAGATATATGTTCCTTCTGTGTCTGATATATAAATATGCTTGGTTAGTGCAAAAGCAATTACAATGTTGCACATAGACAGATTCCTGTTCTTTTTATTATAAATGGTATATAAGAAGCTTAATTGGGAAAAATAGTCATGTAATATTTTATCATATTTTGTGTTTTTGCAGTGAGAGAAAAACGCAAGAGTCTCTATATAAACCACGTAAGTGAAAATGCCTCGCTATGCAGCTTTCTCCTTGTTGTCTGTATTATACAGTAAATAAGACTTATCACACATGGTTTCCATATCGGTGAGAGGGTGCTGATGCTTCAGATGTCTGTGCTGCGTCAGAATCTGGAAGTATAGGTCTCGTCTATTAAGTTAGTGGAACAGATCTGTTGGTTTGAAGACGTCATGCTCACAACGTAGGTAACTGGTACCTGGGACAAAGAGCTCACACATTGGTGTGATTTTTAAGATTATTACCAAAAACTCCCAAAACATTAAATTACATTTGTATGCAAGTTTGCTTTGGCAGACAGCTGCAGCATTTGATATTTACACAGAAGTTGTGAAGTGCCTGACCAGTGTTGATGCAATGTAAATGTGGGTTGACACGTGGCACATGCTTGAGTATGAAGGTGGGGTTTTGATATGGTTGTGAATCCTGGGCATTTTTCATTTCAGTTCGCTTCTGTTTGAATCAAATTCTCTGTGAAGATGAGTTCAAACCCCCTGTATCCTGCTTTGGATGCAGGACCAGGCTCTTTGCCCCAGTTAGTATTGTTTGTACTACTGAAGCACCTGGAACCAGCGCGGTTGGTTCCCAGTATGTTAAACCTTGTGCTGAAATATCTGGAGTCACGCCTCATAAAATTGAGGAGGGAAAGAACTAATTGTCTTCTAAATGGTATTTGCCTTTAGGGTGAAATGGGGAGAAGTTCTCAAACTTTCCTCTATCTGGAAGTACAGGCCATCATTTCATGAATCATTTTCAAACCGGTACAGCTGCTGAAAGAAGCAGGTGTGATTTATAGCCTCTGCATCCCTTTGTGCTGGCACCAGTGTTTGTGCAGCTCCAGGAAAACTGGATTGGGACGTGAATGCAAGTAGATTCAGCACAGCTAAAAGCTGAAATGGATCTGCTGCTAAATGTGATTCACTTCGGGGCTTGCACCCACAGAAAGGGAAGGAGGCACAGAGGCAGGAAGGAGCTGCCGAGGGGGGTGTGGAGACAGGACTACTTCATTTGTTGGCGGAACTGGTGTGTGCTTAGTGTTTCTGAAATTACTGCCTGGCTTCAAAGGCAAGCTAATGTTATCAATGAAGGCACTTCCGCGGCTAGAAAAAATTAAGATTTTATTTTGTTTGTAGGTGGAGAATAAGCAAGCAGCGCTGGACGCCAGGGGAGCATCTGCTCTACCAATAGGCGTACCTTTCCACAAAACCTACCCCTCTATTTATTCCCCAAAATGTTGCATATTCATCAAGTTTTCGCAATACATTCTTTCATATGCATCTCCAAGCCCCGCCTAGCCCCGTTTCTTATTATAATTAGCTAAAGAGTCTTTTAGGGGTCCGAGGAGTCTCCTTTATCTTATGGGTTTGTGGATGTTGTATTCTCTCATCTTGTTTTGATTAGCAGTTCCTTTCCTTATCATCACGGCTTTGGCCTTCTCATCTTGTCTTTTCTGTTTCTTCCATCCGATTTACTGGAATCGTGGGGAGAGGGGTTCCAACAGGAATTTACTTCTCCATCACTGTCTGGTACATGAATTCATACACTCTGGAAGCAGAGCTGTCTCAAAAACACATTTGTATGTATGTATATCAAAGTTCATAGAGAAATAAGGAGGATGCACCTACAAAAAAATAACTACATTTATATCATTTGTTTAGCATAAGACTAAATTCACAGTTAAGCATTATATGATTACTTCATTCAAAAACTTCTTTAAACAGAGGAGCCTTGTCTGATAATCTGAAGGGGAAATCCAGTTTCACAGTCTTTCAGCTGAAAACACTCAGCTCTTTACCTCAAGCAAAGGAGGATACATTTAGGTAATACTTCCCAGGTTAGCATTTAAACATGCCCCTAAACCAAGGCAGGCCTCTGGCATTTCTGTCATTGTGAGAGCAACCCTTTGTTTTAAGCACCTTTTCACTCATAATGTCTTCAACCATACAAGGATAGTAAATACTAAGGGGGAAACTCCTAATGTGTGCTTTGAAAATTTGCCTGGGTGTATGATTCAGTTGCAATGTTGTAAAATGCTGTGCAGGGATACAGAAATGCCATACAACCTGAAGGAGGTACTGCACTGTGCACAAAGAAGGCGCCAGCTCAGCACAGGAACATCATCATGCCCTTTCTTTCCTACTTTGCATTTCAACTGTGTTTACTGGAAAGGGGGTTCTGTTGTCCCATCTTTCCTGGAAGTTACTTTTAGATATTTAAAAAAAAACCAAACAAACAAAAGACCATCCCTGCAACACAGATTACAATTCAGTCAGTGGTGTTAATGAGATTGTTCAACTCAAGTACCCTTATCTTTGGTCTCTGATTTCTTTACAACCAAGTCAAATACCCTTTCTGTCTTGAGGATGAATTCTTTCACACAATCCCATTACTGTCCCATTTCTTTCATTCCTAAACTGCAAGAAGGATCCTTGAGAAGGGAGATTTCTGGGCCATGGCTGCTGTAGTTTTCTCCAGCACAACAGCATGAGAGCAACTCTTCTCCATTTCTTTTAACATTAATCATAATCGAATATACCACACTAAGATTTTCAGCTTCCCAAGAGTTAAGATTTTGAGAAGTCGTGAGATACTGTGAGGTTTATAGAGGCCTTAAAGTTAGCCTCACCAGATGAGCAGATACTCTCAGTGCTTCTGACCTTCTGTTCCCCTGCAAAACATTGCCGTTGTTTAAAGTGCATGTGAGGGTGGTTTGTGGTCCAGTTGTATTGTTATAAAATTACCTGTAAAGCTAATGCACTGGGCTCCTGTAAACTGAAGAATGTGTGCTCGGTAACTTTCAGCATGCTTTTTAGCCTCAAGCTTGGAGGGTTCAATGCCAAAAACATAGTATTTAGGCACTGCAAAGCAAGATATTAACTGAGCTTCTGTGACAGTCTCCCTTGTGTCACGGATGCAGTTCTCACCTGTCCCGAGTCTCTCTGTGTCCTGTAAAAGATGAGTTCTGCATTAGGCAGGCTGAGAGGGATTTTCTCTGGTGGACTGAACAATTGCAAATGCTGCTGGAAGCACACTACTGCAAACCTTGGTATGAAATGTTTTTAGGCAGTGCTGGACTTGTTGCCGAAGAGGGAAGGATGATCGTATCAGCTGAGGAGTTGTGTTGCTGGGAGCTCAGTGTGCCAGCTTGTGCAGTTGTGCCCTAAGCACTGTACCTCTTTCTAATTCTTTTTTTTCAGGTAGCGTTCAAAGCACTGGCGAAGGTTGCAGCAATATAAACTTCCCTCAGTAGTCTGGTTTACTGCTACCTTAAGTCTGACTTCTTTGTGCTTACAAAGTACTTTTTCTGAATTACAAAGCTAGAAACAACCTTTCTGAAGCTGAAGTCTTTCCCATGGCTTTCTCAGTGTGTTAATGTCTGTTAAGTTTTTTAGCCGATACTCGTAGCTTATATATAGCTTATATAGCTTATATATTTTTCACGTTGAAATATGATATTGACATTGTTACTTCAGCACACCTGTGAATATTCATTCAGCACCTCCTAAGTACTCAGTCTGGTAAAGCTGATGCACAAAACTGGTGATCATTTTTGAAGTGGTTGCCATGACCTTTGACTGGGAACCGGGTTTAGGTTTGTAGACTGCAGGGAACCATTGTCGTTTCCCCAGATCATCTTGTTTGAAGAATTTTGAGGAAACAGTTAATTTAACAATTGTATGTGAGAAATTATGGGTAGTATTTCCATGATAAACAAATTCATGATATACCCTGTTGGTTGGTCAGTTCCTTTCCACCATTTTTCCGTGTGTGCTAAGTGCATTTCTAACAGGAGCTGTTGCTACTCATCTGGTTCCTTGCTGATGTGAAGTGCTGGGTCCCCACAACTGCTCTGGAGGAGACAAGCAAGAGGACATACATTTCAGAGAGTTGTTTTGTCTTCCTTTTACAACAGCTCTTCACCATAAAGCACTACTCTTCTCCTTTGTGGTTTTTCCATAACGTAATCTTTTTTTTCTTTTATAAGTCTGTTACACATATTCTCCTTTTGTGACAAATAACCAAGATGAGCAACAAAATATTTCTATCCATTTGTGCACAATCTTATTGGTTGTTTTACAGGCAGAGTTGAACATCTCCCAAATGATCAGGGTGGCTGGCTAGCAAGAGAAATATTAATAAATGTTTTGCTTTTTCTGCTTTACCTGCTTGTCTAGCTCTATGTAGAAATTTTCGAGAACAGTAGCTTATACAAATACTGTTTCAAAATGTTATGTATGAAAAAAATAATTTAATAAATGAATATTGACTCTTTTTAATTTAAAAATGCACTTTCTCAGTGTAACACCACTGCTCTTTTCCTTTCTTGCTTGCTTTTGTTTGTAGAATATTTTAATTGGATGGATAGTTTCCTTTCATCCCCAAATACAAATAGTGGGTTCCTGCTTTGATTTATTGTGCTTTGTCAAGGGCTGGCGGTTGCCAAGTTTCAGATTCACCTTGTCAGTAGGTGTGATGGAAGAAGGCTGGAGCTGTTCTTTTTTTGGGGTGGGGAAGGCATGCATTGTCAGTGCTGGAAGTTATCTCCCTACAGTGTACTTGGTGTGTTTGCTTTCTTACAGACTATTTTAATTTCTAAGCAGTTGCAGCAGACTCTACTTTCCTTTCCCATTGAACTGACAGTTGTTTTTTGTTACAGCTTTAGTGCTGCTTCAGTGTGCACTTTTCTTTTAATCTGCTTAGTCAATCTGCGGAGGGGAATAAAGATGCAGACTGAGATAAAGGCACTTCCTTTTTCAGTATCTCTGCCTGTACAAGGAAAGCAAACAGGAAGACATGTTTTATGTGTTTTGGGAGGATGAGTGAAGAAAAAGTGAATTTTTTAATATTGTTTATGGTAGTTCTTTGCCGATTATTTTTTTTGCAGGGAAAAGGAGCAGGGTAAGGCAGGAAAAAGTTGTTTTCTCCATCAAGTTTTTATAGAAATTTTCCCTTTCAGACAAGATGAAAATGCTCTCTTTGCCAAAGTACTTTCTTCTGTTCTTGACAAGATATGCTCCTGATGTTGAATCTGTGTTTATGAGCAGTAATATCCAATAAAAATAAGAGATTTTTTTTTTTCACGTTGAAATATTTCTGAAGGAAGATAAAGGGAAGTAATGTTTTGTTCTGGATACCTTTCATCAACTTTGTAGCAACAGCTTCCTTTCAGCATTGTCTTGTTCAGGGATGTTGACATGACTTCCACTGTCTGCTACTCTGCAACTGTATGTTCAAATCCCAGCAGACTAATGCTGGTTTTATCATTTCAAGTAGAAAAACTAACATCTCTATATAGATCAAAATTTTTTCAGCATCCTGGGGAAAAGTTCCTGGGCATCGTTAATGTCAGCACCCTGGTCCCTGTAAGTGACCCTCTAGTGATTCACATCAGGGGAAGCTTCTTCCCCACAGCAGTCCTGCTGATGGGGACCAGTCTTTGGCTGTACGTGGTGTGGCACAAGCAATTTCCATGAGCCTTTTTGCATGCTTGAAATTATGTATGTAGACCCCAGATTTTCCTGTCAAAGAGTATAAAAAGGCTGTTCTGCTTCCCTGTTGAAAATCTACTAGGCATGTGATTGGTAATCAAACACTTTCAGCTAGTAATTGTAAGAGCGAATATGGTATGTGCTGAAATGAAACATAGTCTAAAAAGTGCTTTAATCTGTGAAAAATGTAAAGCACAAAATAAAATGTGAAATGTTTCTATGGTCAAGTGCCTGAGGCTGGCTATTGTAGAGGTTTATAATTGCTGTCCAAACTCCTTAAGATATTTTAATTAACATTCCTTATTCAAAGAGAAGAACAAGATAAACTGGAAGATAGATCAGAGGCTTCTTAGGTGCTCACGAAGCTTTCCTAGAGATTGCTTAATCTTGTCGCTGCTCCTCTCCATAGCAAGATCATTAAAAACACAGGTCTAGAGGGGGCCTTTGTAGGCCATCTGGCGCATCCAGCAGACTTATGCTGGTGCCGTTCTTAACAGATGCCATTTACAATGCTTTTTCAGGCTTCCAATAAGTTAGAATCAACAGGTTTTCTTTAATGGCTTAGTTAAACTTACTGTTTGAAATGGTTTTTTTCTAATGTCTTTCAGCCCCTTGTTTCTTTTCCTGTCCTCTGGGGTGAAGAATTTTACCTTTCCTATCAGCCTCGGGGCACTAAGGTACATAAAATGGCAAACTTTTTTAGGGGGAGGAAGAAAAAATAACTTTTAAGGCCGAATGAGAGCATGCAGGAGAGTTCTTTTACAAGCTTGCTGTATAATACCTGCTGTGCTGGGAGCCTAGGAAAGTCCCTCTGGTCAAATTGCACAACACTAGCAATTATACGTTATGTAAATATAAGCCTTTGAGCTGCTTTTAGTGTTCAAAGAAATATTTAATCTTTTCAGGCTTGTAAAACAGGGTGCTTTATTGGTTCTTAACTAGCGCCTGTGTGTGCTGCAGAAGTTGGCCAGTGGTTGCTGAGCTTCCCGAGAGCTAGGTGGATCACTGACGTAGTTTTCAGTAGTTGACATGACTAAGGACAAGCTTTGAGTACAGAAAGTCTTGCACGTACAGATCTAGTCTAAGGCATCAGTTTTGGATGTCATCAAACATTGGTGAGACTAATCAACTGGGGACAAGGTTGAATCATGTCACAGACTGATGAGGTACAATGTGTATTACTTAAGAGTGGCTGGACTGGATCTTTTTTTATTGTAGATGTTGGCAGAGAAAGGTACGCATAAAAAGGTGCAGTTTCCTGTAGCTTTTGTTCAGGTGGATATACTCATGTCTAGCCACTAAATGTAGTCAATTGTTCTGCAGTATGGAATTATCCAAGATGAAAATAAATGCAGAGCTTTGCAGAGCCATGCTGAGAATTGTGTTGAATGGTTTGCCTGATTTTGGAAACACTTTGTTGACCTGTAAAATCATGTTTCTTCTGTGAAAAATGTTGTCAGAACTAAATCATGTCCTGAAGCAATAGAAGATCCCCAAGATAGGAACCTCCTTTTTCCAAGACAGAAGCAGTCTTGGTATTTTTGCTTGCTGTTGTAGTTTGGCTTCACGTGTAGTTTTACATGCCAGCTTTGCCTGTTAGCATTTTGGCCAGCCTCTGCTGCCTGGAAGCTAATGGGCATGTCTCCACAGATGGGTGCAAGCAGGCCTCAATTTTTCCATGGGGGGGGGGGGATAATACTATTTGGTAGTACCTTTTAAAGTCATGCAATAATTTACACCTGTTTTGATGTAAGAAGAGACAGCACTATGATTATTTAGAACAGAAGCTGCAAATTATCTTGTGTTGGACAAGTGCAAAAGAACACTAAAAAAAACCCTCCAGCTCCTCTGCCAGACTGGAAGCTGACTGGTACAAAAGCTGTATAGGCTCGTTGGGGAAGTGTTGCACCCAAACGAACAAATCCTGCTGAGCACCAGGGCAGAGTGCTGTTCTAGTGGGGCTAAAGAGCGGCCGGGCCAGCCCTGGCTGCTGGGTTTTGGTCAGTGTGCATCCATTTGTTAGATGTTTCTACCCAAAAACACCCTGAAGTGACTGTTGGAACAGAAGAAATATTAATACTTCTCCTTTCCCCAAAAATTTAGGTTTAATTTCTGAGTGATGCTAAAATGAAAGCTGAGGGAAATGAATCCTTTAGTGTATTCTCCCTGTGAATGAGTTAGGAATTTGTTGTGATTCCTTTCATAGCAGGTACCCAGAAGCAGCTCTGGAGAGCTTGTATGATTTTGATGGCAAACTCAGCCATTCTATTTCTGACGTGTTTTATGTAAGCTTCAAGTAAATCATATTGTTCAAATATCTTAAAACAAATGCGATTTGGAAAGTTTCAGGGTGAAGCTGGGAGAAAAATAAAGCAGTGATATTTCCTTAGCACTAGCTGTGCTAGAGGGAAAAACTGCTGGTTTTAAGAGCTAGCAACACCTGGCATTAAATTGAATCTTGATCTCAGAGCTTGTTCTGGAACGCATGTAAAAGCTTAGCAAGTTATAAAACACTTTTTTTCTGTTCTACATAATTTTTTTGTAAAGAAAGAAATTCCACAAAACAGCTACTATGTATTCATTGCCAGCATTTCTTAATTAACATCTCTGGTTGAAATTAGAAAAATAACAACCGCTTCTGGAGTAAAGAGCTACAACTCCTCTCCACCAAAAGAAATCACAAAATGAGTGAAAATTGGTCCACAATTCATCTCAAGAGGTTGTTCAGTCTGGTTTCTTGCCTCAGAGCATCTCAGATATTCCTGGCAGATGTTTGTTTTACGTCTTCTTTACAACTTTCAGTGATGGGAGATTGTATCACTGCTCAAGTCACTCAAGCTATTCCTGCCATTAGAAAAAGGGGATAGTTTGGGGTGGGTATATTTTTTGCCATCACCTCCTCTCATACTTTCTTACCCAATCTTAATTTTCCCTAGTTCAGTATAAGCCTGCTCTTTCTTATCCTATCAACAATGGTCACAAAGAACAACATTCTCTTCTTTGTAACTCCCTTCAACGTGACTTAAGGCCAACATTGTTGCTTTGTTCCTGGAGAAAATCTTTCCAGTCTTTCAGATTTTCTTTCTAAATCAAGTTTTTCAAACCTCTGATTAATCTTGCTGCTCTCTTCTCTTGACTCTGAGATCAGTTAATCTTTCTTGAAATGCTGTGGTCAAAACTGGATGTAGTGTTCCAGCTGAGCAGAGTGGACAGGTGCTTCATCCTGTTGTATACGTGTCAACTCTCTTTATAAATCCTGTATGATATTTTCCTTTTTTATAAAAGAGAAAATCTGTTGTCATGTGATCTGTATATCCTTTTGATGACAGCCTTGACGATTACTTGCCATATTATATCTAGACAGATGGTTCTTCTTTAAGTGTACAGCCTTGTGTCTGTTCTTAATGGATTGCAGGGATATACTTTTGTGCAGACTACTTCTCAAATTTGTCCAGATTGTTCTGAATTGCAACCTTGCTTTCTAATAATATTTTTCAGTCCTTCACAACAAGTTAGTGCCAGCTGCAAATATAGTAAAGAATACCTTCATTCTGTTATCAAAGTTATTGCTCAATATTTTATAGTGAGTAGACCAGACCTCTGTGGAATGTCCCTTTCTTCAACCTTCCGATTTGAAAGTGATCCCTGGGTGATCAGAGTGTAGTTTTCCAAGGAGCCTTTACCAACCACGTTTTCCTTGTTCTGCCCTTTGGGAATTTTATGTGAGATTAAGAAGTACTCCTGAAGTTAAGAAGCATGACATCTACTGAGCCTCAGCTTTGGTACAAGGATATTGCTACTGCAAGTTAAAGTACATTCTAAAGGGAATCCCACTTCATGTCAGTGAGGAGCTTCTAATTTGTAAATGTTTCTAATAGCAGAGATTGTCAAGGCTCCACATGTATCCTATACTCACTGTCGTGTTTCCATAGGAATATTTACAAAAGGAACTGTATCAGTCTTTTCTTTCCTGTGTCAGCCTTAATGGTAGGATAGAACCTGAGAGGGATCCCATTGATGTTAGAGGATTTGGCTAATTTCTTCAAAGGCTCTCTATTCTTTCTCAGCTTTTCTGATTTTTCTTGCTTAGAAATAGAAGATGTTTGTGGTCAGACATGCAGGATTTGAAATGTGAAGGCATTAAGCTCTTGAGCAGTTTTGGATGGACTTATTCCATGGAAATGGACACGGAAGAGGGTTTATGTATAGGACAGAGCTGAATAAGAAGGTGATGCTCAGCAACGTCTTTTGTCCTTTGCAAGGGTGGAGAAGGTTCCTGTGCAACATTTTATGGAGGTTCAGAAAAGCCAGTTTAACTGAACTGTGGGACTTGAGATGTGTTCTAGCTTAGTCAAGCTAGAATACAAAGGGTATTTTTCCAGTATACTGAGGTTTTTTTCCCAGTAATTTGGGAGAGACAGAAAGTCTGTTACCTGGCATACTGCTTGGCTGCAGTTGGGCATCAAGAGTAGAAGGTGGGAATGTTGATCTACTGATAGGTTAGTTATTCACATGGTACAAGTGTGTATCTTGGTACCCAAGGCAGCAGGTTTGCCCTTGGCACCATTTTTTAGACTGGGAGAGGTACCCCTTCCTGCCAAGCCATTATGAACTGGAAGTGAGGCGTGAGACACCACGTATTTTTTCTGAAGTGTGAAAAGTTCTAAGCCTAATGACATGTGGTGTGGGCTGAAAACCATGGAGAGTTCTGTGATGTGGTAGTTTCAGAAATAAGGTATGTGGCTCTAATTATTGACATGTATCAAATGCTGGAGTGCCGTTTACATAAGAAAATTTACATCTGGTAATGTGCTACAGAGTTGTCTTTTGTTTTTTACTCATGCTTGCATTGAATGAATCTGGTCCATTTATCTTAAATTTTATCTAAACTTCAAAACATGTTGACACTTAAAATGTAGAATCAAAACTTTCCATCTTTTTTTTTTTAATGATGCTGAAATGTCTGTGCCTCTCCCTTTTTATCAACCACTGAATAGTCTCATTTTCAGTTGTTTTTAAGTTGCTTGGCCTTTATCATGCCTGCAGAAGGTACTCAACAGTCTAATCCAGAAATTTGAACTAAGCTGTGGTAGCATAAAAGCTGTACATCACCAGTCCCCTAGTTCTTCTCTCTGTGTACATCAATGCTATAAAATCCATTTTACAGCATGAATGCTTGCAGTGCTTCTGAATTTTCTGTTTGTTGTCTTGCTTAACATAGAAGAGCTTGAAAGGTTGGATGGATTATGAGTTTCCAAAGTATTACAAAGTACCTTTCCAAACACAGGGAGGATTTTTGAAAGGAGATAATATTTTTCATTTTTTCTGTAAACTTTTTAATTTCCAAGAAAAGCAGTTCAGCCTCTCAGTTTATTGGTCAAGTCGGGGACCTTGATAGAATTTGTTCATGAACTTTGAAATCATTTGAACATAATGTTTCTGCAATTGCAACAGCTTCAGAAAATTATTTTCTTCAACTCATGGAAGACTTTCAACACTCTTTCACTCATAGCTGGGAAAAACAGAAAGATAACTCGGATGCATCTAGGTTTTACCATGAGTCTGACTGTTCTGTGTCGCATGAATGCTGCTAAGAAGTCTGCTGCCTTCTAGTGAATCATTAGTGAGACGATGGAGTGCTGGCACCTGAAATAATACCTGTTTTGGAAGCCAGGCAGGGGAAGATGTATTGAGGTAGGAGTCACAGGACCGTAGCCTGGGTACTTAGTGACTCTGAGCTGGTAAATGTCTGTGGATTCCACTGATGGTGTTGGCATTGGTCTCTCCACTGAAAGGCTGGAAACAGCAAATTAAATTGTCATGTGGCTGTGCCAACTGAGTTTTAAATCTGTTCTGTTGCAAGTTAAAGGTGTAATTTGGCTGGTCTTAACTTTCCTGACACAGGCTCTTGGTTGAGTTATTCACTTGTGTAGATAGAATAAGCAAGGTTAAAATCAAAGAGCATCAGTGACTGTGATAGCTATTGGCTGATATGATGAAACTATTCTCTTTAGACTGGTGAGGTGCTGGCGGCTCTAAAAAGATGAAGGAGAAGCCCTCTCAACAAAAGAATCTTCAGAAATAAGCAGTGTTGTCAAATGTAGTTTTGTGGCTGAGCTTTCCAATGTTGTCCTATAGTAGTGCAGAAATAGGTTTGAAATCTGTTGAGAACTTTTTCTCTTAAGAGATATGTTGTTGATTATTTTTTATTTGCATATCTACTTTCTCTTACATCCTTTGATCAGTTTTCCTCCTAATATTGATCTATTCTTGATGTAGTAATTTTTCTGATTTTTCACTATTGATTTTTAAAGTTTTTAAGTAGTTTTATTGTAAAGACATCTTTCCTCTATTTAATTCTGTCAGTGTTTTGTTGTTTTGCTTTTTTAAAAATTCTCTTTTCTCCAAGCATGATTTTTTAATGTGTCTAAATCATTCTTCATTTTTAACATTATTTCTTCTTCATTCTTCCACTTACTCTTTTGGAATGAGGACAGAAACATCGATCTTGACCATCTTTGCTTTCCACATATATGAATTTAATTTGAGTAATTTTACACAAAGATTTTTGCATGTTTTTTTGGGAAAGGAGGGATGGAGGGGAGATTGGGACTTTAAAACATTAGGTGAGGCTTGGGCAGGGATTGTTGTGAATTTTGCACTAGTAATTATTTCTGAACTTTCTGTACTGCTTCAAAACACGATCACATTACTGTGTGCGTCATTGTGAGAGACAGAGAAATATGTTTTTTGTAACTTCTTACATCTCCTCAGAAAATTGTTTTGGTATTACGTAATTGCCATTGTTCTTTTGCATGTTTTTCATAGCATCCTCCTGGGCAGTTGAGAAGGAAGTACAGTTCCTGCTCCACTATTTTCCTGGATGACAGCACAGTCAGTCAACCAAACCTCAAGTATACCATCAAATGGTGGGTTTTGTGATTTTTTTTTTTTTAATTTTATTTTTTTTTTGGCTAGAACCTATGTTATGTATATGCATATATGTACATGCAGTTCTGAGTCATTATTAAGCAAGTGTCACGGTTCTTAGTTTTTTGAAGTAGTAATTTATTTTTTTTAATCCAGACATGCTCCAGAGGTGTAGTGAATAGGAACAGCAAAGGGTATTACACTGATTTTAGGTCTGTGCAGAATGAAACTCCCAATATTCACATCTTGCCAGAAAACAGCAATTAAAGATCTCGCATTCTAGCAGCTGAAATCCTTGTGCTTCAGCCTTCAGCTGGGTACTTGCTTTGGATGAGTTCTCAAAACTTGCTTGGATACTTGTTTATACAGAATTCAGGAATTATCTGAAGTCTCCTGAAACTGAAGAGCTCTTTTCTGATAATGAGAAGGTGCTCGTTTGCTAAGCTTTCTTTCCAGTTTTCTGCTTGCAATGGAAATTAATTGTCTCCAGAATAATTTCCTCATTGAGTACAGGGACACTGGTGGTTCGTTCTGCAGCAGTGGGGACCTTTCATATGATGTGCACGTGGGCTTGCCCTTGGGTGACATCCCAGATGTTCATTTCAGGTTTTACTGGTGCCTTTTTACATTTGTAGACAAATGAAATGGATATTTATAGTGTATTGTTCTTTACATTTCGTACAGTTAAGGGGAAAAATGAGAGAACAAATGCATGGGCATTTTATGCTGTTTGTTTACTACACTTATTGATGTACTCGAGTTATTTTGTAGGATGGTTACCTTGATGAACTCAAAAGTTTGTTAAGACAAAGTCTACTACAAAGTCACTTACAAGAGAGACAAATATATTTGGACTAACGCATGCAAAGGAGTTTGTACTGTTGGTAGTCACTAAAACATGTTCTTAATTTTTCTGTTGGAGAAAAAAAAAAAAAAGAGGGGAGTGGAAAGGGGATTTGCAGTCAGACTGCATTCCTAATTCCTCATCGGCTATTTCTGCCTGGAACAAAGTCTTGCTTTTCCTCGAGTTTCCTTAATTAGTAACTTCAAAATAATTCAGATAAACACTGGAAAATGTTTTTAGTTTCTGAAATGTTTATTTTCCTCCTGGAGTCTCATGCTCTAGTTCTCTAAAAGCCTTTGCATGCACATTTTTATAAGCACAGCCTTTTGAGCGGGGTTTCGGGTCTCTTTTAGCATCGGAACAGAGACTGTTCATGGAGAGGAGGTGGGTTCAGCTGGCTGCGGCAGCCACCAAGCGGTTTCGGTGGGCCAGGGTGGCCGGCAGCAGCCCTGGGAAAGGGAGGCAGAAGGACCAGCTGCGGGGGAGCAGGGTGGTGGCATTTGGGAGAGACTGGGGGTGTGTGGCAGGGGCAGAGCAGCAGGGAGGGGAGGGCACGTGTCGGGCTTGGAGGAGCCAGCGCTGGGCTGGCGGGGGGCTGTGCAGGGCTGGGACCAGCCTGCTGGCCTGGGGAGGGCTGGAAGCTGCAAGGGGTCAGAGGGTTTGAAAAGGGGTTACGTGAGGAGAAAAACTGGACTTTGGCACCTGAGGCCTCTGAATGAGACTTTTTGTCCTCTCTGGCTGCACATTTAACAGATTTTAAGATTGCAGGGTTATTGCTTTTTTAGCCCAACTTCATTTATTGCCCCCATCCTGGCAGTCTGCAGATAAATGACTTGCACATGGGTAAATCTAGGGGTGTGTTTTGGCCAGCTTATTGATTTCTTGTGGGTCATGTTATGCACTAGTGTGTTTAAATTATTAACGCATCTGGTGGGGGGTGCAGCTCCGGTGGGATGGCCAGGGTAGGGCGATGGATAGAAAGCTCCATGAGATTCTTTCCTGCACACTGAGTGCTAGCTGAACTAGTGCACAAAAAGCACCATGAAACTCTGATCTGAGTTAATCTATTACAGCTCTGAAAAACCTTCACATTCTGATATAGATTCCTAAATAATAAATATTTTCCTAAACTTAATTTGACATTTTTTTACAAAAGCAACCATATGGACACTAAGCAGAGCTCTGCACAGAGATTCTTGCGTCTGCTTTCATAAGTGAACTGGAGCTGAAAGTGTGTTTCTAGGGTCATAATTTAAAATTAAATTTTAGGACTAATTCATTTTGTGACTAGCTTGCAGTCAAATTAAATTCATTCATAAGTATGTTCTTTGTGTTCAGTGAGGACTGTGCCCTTTAAATGTCCATTGTACGCAGTTATCTCTTAATTCCTTAAATATGTATCTATAGAAAAAATTAATTTAAAAAAGCATTTATGATCTAAAACCAGGTAAAAGCTATAGTGCTCAAACCAAGTTAGTAAAATATATCTCCTTTCAGCTGAGAAATAATCACAAACAACTACCTCCACTTCCCCCCAAACTCAAACAAACTGGAAATAATTTGAAATTCTGCTAAACAGAGTAGCTCCAACATATTGTTTTCCTAACATGCAGTATGTCAGTTTTCGTATAAAAATTCTGTAATAAAATTACAGAGTGGCCAATTGGCTCTTTTAAAAGGCCTTTTATGAAAAAGAAAAGATAGCATATTTTGTGTCAATATAAGTTATAAACATCTTACAGTGAATCACTGACAAAACAAATAGTCAACAAATAGAATGGGTGAACTCCCTCCTCCTTCCCCATCAGTTTGGTCTGGGTTTATGCTGTTGGAACAGGTAGGAGGGTGCTGGTTCTGCTTTAGCCTTGAATAAAGCTCTGTCATGTGTAAAGCATGTGTCCTTTGATAAAGCTGGAGCTGTGAATTGAAAATTGGAGAATAACTATGAGAAGCCATGTCTTAATTTTCTTCAGTCTTAAATGTGGATGAGATCAGTTAGATGTATACATAACTAAAATCTTAGTTTTCTGTGAATACAAGGATGCATTTTGTCTGTGCACTGAATATAAACAGTGGTACTTGGGTTGTGGTTGAGAACACGGGAAATGCATAATACAGTGAGTTATTCAGGGAGTTGTCTTTCCCGAGTTAAAATAAGTAACTCGATGCCATAAAACTCCAGGACGCTGGTATTTGAGTCTGGTATGTGAGTAACTACATAAAGGACAGTCAAAAGTTAACGGATTTAAATATAAAATCATAACCCAATGGTGATTAAAACATTTCATGTTAGCCTGGCAGTGTTAGCAAGTGATAAAAGAGAATGTCCAATGCCTGTGATGCCTTATCTGCAGCCTTGGAAGTCAGTGGGAGTTTTAGCATTGACTCTAGTGCTGTAGGGCATTAAATGAAAGGTAATATGCAACTTGGTGTGTGGTATATGGGGAGTGTGCTTAACAAATATTATGAAATTGTCTGTTTCCAGAAGTTTTGCTGGTATCTAACAATGAACAGAAGCAAATAGGCTGTTGAGCATACTTTGTAATGTATTGTGCTAGGTTTTAAATTTGCATGTTAATATAACATATAATATAATTTGATAGTCCTGAGATATTAACTCTGTATTTTTCTTTACAGTGTAGCTCTTGCAATATATTACCACATCAAAAACAGGTATGTGAATAATGAAATCTTGTACTGATGGTGTCTTTAATCAAAACAAATGAACTGCCCAAACCCTAAAAATCCATACTCTGTTTCTTGCAAAATGTTTTTTAGGTAGTAGTTTTCTTATTTCCTGTGTTAGACATGAGAAACATGTTATTTTCTATTTTTTGTATGTACTGTTTTGCTTAGAAAAATCAAAATTGGAGGATTATGTACCATAAAAATCTGGAAGCACAGTTCAGCATTGGAAAACTTCGAGGATTCAGTGTTTGGTTTTATGTGCACTGGGCACTTCTGCATTGTTGCCTGTGTTCTGATTCCATGTGGATAAATCTGAATAGTGTCTTTCAGTTTTATTTTTTCAGGTTACACCTTTGTAAAATTAACTATGTAAATCAATGATCAGGTAATTGATTTTGAAATAAAACCTGTTAATTATACAGAGTGACACTGTGAATGGATGTAATTCAACATGTCTCAGAAACAGAGCAGGTCCTGGCTTATCTCTTCTGGTGGAGTATGTTGTAGATCTCTCAGTCAAGTTGATTGAAATTGAATAGAAAATAGGTTCTCTAAAAGGTAACAGTACATATATCAGCTTTCTTCATGTTGAATTAGGCTTTTGTATCTTTAATTCCCTGTCCTTATGATATGTCACAGTTGTCAGGAATTATTATTTTATGATATTTTGAAGGAAAGATTGTATAAATACTTTAAGTGACTTCTGTGTCCGTGGCTTTTCCATGTGTCTTTTCAGAGAATTTTTGCTTAGGTCTCCATCTAACAAGCCACTTGCACATTTTTTCTTCTGGACTGTAAGAAGTCAGACTAGAACAAAAGGAATTACTCATAAGTTTAAAGTTAAGCTGGTATGTCATTTAAGATCATGTTTCAGGTCACTGGGATCCATCACACTTCTGAAACAAGGCTGACATCTGAAGAGAACCCTTTAGAAGTGCACAAGGGCAGAAAGGCTTAGGGCTTGATCCCTGCTGAAAGCTCTCAGAAGACTTTCCAAGATGTCAGTGGGCCTTGGACTGAAACATGGCAATATGTAAAGTAAAAGTTGTACTGAAATATTTTTGCGAGCTTTTAATCTCATTTCCCAGGAAATGAGGCTTTAGTAATCATGCTCGGATTACTTGTTTATCCGTCTGTGACTCCCTTTTTCCCCTTTCCCCCATCGTCCCGGGGTTAGTTTGCCTGACTAGTCAATTTTTACAACGGTTGACTAAATAATAGAGATCTCAAAGATAATCAATTGTATTAAACACTCTGGAAATATGTTATTCTTAAGCACACTGTTAAGTATCATGCCAGCTGAGTAAAAGGCCAAGTAGAATAGGGGGCATAAGGGACTGCAAAGGGTGAGAAACTTCCATAAGAGCTCGCAGTCAAGCAGGAGGAATCCAGAGCCACAGTACAGCAGGCGGGCTCCGTGCTGATTGCCATGGAGCTGGTTTCTGTCTGTGGTAACATATACCCATTGGTGGTCTTACAGAGCTTGATGCAAATTTCATCTGTATCTAGTAGACAGAGAGGCTAAACCCTTATAAAATGAGAGTCCCATGTCAGTGTCTTGAAAACAAATACTTGATGACTGTTATCTTCTTGGAAAACTTGCTATCTGTCCTTTGGCTGTTGGGATGGAGAGGGGGTGTATTCGGGAAGAACTGGTTGCTGCTTCTCCCTCCTGGAGCTGCCAGGTGTGGAGATGTGCTGTAAATGTCCCCTCTGCTGAACTGGGGACAGATGGTCTCGGTGGTGGTGCTGTCGTATGCTCCTGTGCAGCAATTAAAGGCTGTGACGTGAGGGGTGTGAAATGACTGTTCTGTCTTTAGTTGTCTCTGATTTAGGAATGGAGGGACAACGTGGTAACAGCAGTCAGTTGTACTTGCTGATGAAACAGCACCAGCGAAACATCTGTTCTGTGTCCTGCCATGATAGGCAAAAAGGAAGTTGTTGACGTATGTGGTAGGTTTTGGTTCATTTCAGAGAGTGGGGAGTGAGAAACCACTGTAACTCTTACAGAGACTTGAGATTGATTTTGACAGAAAATAAGTCAAGCACCTGCTTTGCTGGAGAAGAATTATTTTCAGACAATATTTCTTTGTTCCTTTTCTCCTGTACAGTAGGCTTAAAACTAATTTACTTTCTAGTATTCTGAATTCTAACCAATCCCAGTTTTTTGAGGAAAGTGTACATGAAGTTATTTTTTTATACATGAACATTCCTTCATATGTTTTTTCATGTGTTTTTTAATTTGATTGTGACATTCTACTTATTATTCCTTCTTTTCCCAGTGTCTCCTATCATTGTTATATTGATTGGCTTCCTGCAGCTTTTGTTGTGCTTAGCAGTTCAGCAGGTGGTAAAAAAACTACACCTGTCTTGTTTTTGGAGGAGTGCAAAAGTATTAGTGGATTTGCAAAATAAATAAGTAAAGTAAAATAAACCCCAACAAACTAACCATGAAAAATGCTTAGATCAATCATTTTGGAACAACAATGTGAATTTGTTGAATGAAGAAGATGAAAACCTATCAACTCTTTTTTTTTTTTTTTTGGTGTAGTAGATTTTTTGAGGGCAATCAAATGTGCCTTCCTAGGATGCAGCAGCTATAGCATGAAGAAATAAAACAGGAAATTCTTTCTTTCTTTCTCTCTTGTGGAGCTTACTGTAGCACATCAATGATTCCAGTGAGAATACTTCTGCATTAGGATATTAGCCTTTTTATGTAGGGGTAAAAGAGTCTGGCCTATAATCCTCACTGATAAGGACTTTTCAAGTAATTATCTCAATCTGGGTTTTTATTTTAATTTAGGTACTCCTTTAAAAAAAAAAAAAGTGTTGATTTCCAGTGTTAGCACGCTTTATAGGAGGAAAAATGTCACCTTCAGATGTTGAGGTTTGAGTGTTAGCTGCTAATAAGTACATTTTATAGACATGAATACACTGTCAAACTTGTGTTTGCATGCTCTGAGAGATGTGCTCTTGAGTGAAGATAGAAAACATATTCAGTGGTTTCTCTCTTAAGAACTCTTATGACCAGAGTACCAGGGATGCTATAAATAAGGAGGGGATTGTAATAGGTTGGTCACATGGATGCATCTGTCCAGAAAGTGTCCCATTCTAATGGGTACTGTTATATCGCTCACTTTTGTGATTGCTAGTGTTCCTGCCAAGATTACACACAGCAAAAATATTATCTGGCATAGTGGATGTTAGGCATGTCAAGTTGCATCAACATATATGCTGATCTTTAGTAACAAGAGTTTGAGAGAGAAACAGCAAATAAAAAGAATGAATAGGAATATTATTTTATCTGATTTTTTTTGTATGTACTCCTTTTTGCTTTCAGAAATCATTAGTAGGATAGGGTTTTCCAAATAAATAAAAAGTGAAATATGGATGCATTAACTAAAGGATAACTGTAAAGATAGTGTTGCATATTTGTGAATGTTCACAATGTTGATAAGAAAGGAAGATGCAGAATTAAGAGGTTGCAAGGATTATCATGATGAAGTTAAGAAAAGGACAGTAAAGTGGGCTGATTTTATTACAAATTTATAGTAGTACATTTTAGGCTGTGAAAAAGCCTCACAGTAGAAAGCACAGAAGCTGTGTGTCTTGGGCACTGAAAGCTGAAAATTGTGGCATACTCTGTAATATGGATTTCATATTACATGTGAACCTTATGGCAGAACAGGTCCCGCTTCTATCTGAAAATTGCGTTTCTGCAGTGTTTCTAAGCACCCCCCGGCGTGAGGAGTGTTGGAGTTTTAACGACACACTTGTCTGTGAGAGCTGTGTGCAGTCATGTTCGGATAATGACACTGCTTTGGTTTTAATACTTTCTAGAGACACAGATGGAAGAATGCTCTTAGATATTTTTGATGAAAACCTTCATCCCCTTTCGGTAAGTTCATCTACCTCTTCTTCCCTTTCATGTGAACTGTCTTTCTGTCTGCTTCGTTTTGTTTCAGTCACCTATTTGGAAGTATTTCTTCCTTAGAAATCCGAAGTGCCACCAGACTATGACAAACATGACCCGGAGCAGAAACAGATTTACCGCTTTGTTCGGACGTTGTTCAGTGCTGCTCAACTGACTGCTGAATGTGCCATTGTCACCCTGGTGAGTGTCTGAGAGGTGACATCAGCCATCTGACAGACCCAGTTTTGTTCCCTATCTTGGGTTTGTATGATTTAATAGATCTAGGTGCTGCCAGGAGATTTTTTTCTCATCATGGAGACCAAGGGGATTTCTCAATGGGAAGAGATATTACAGTGAATTTTCTTGGGGAGAGTAAGTGGTGGAAGAAGAGATCAGGTAACATGCAGCACAGAAGCCAGGGTTATGTATTGCCCTCGCAGAGTGATGATGTTACAGGCCACCAGGGTGACTAATAGAAGACGCAGGTGGCACAAACAGTCTGAACAGGAGGGAATGTTAAAAGCAGAAAGGCTTCCACTGTTGAGGGGTTTGCTGTGTATCATTGTGGCTCCCAGCAGAGACTCAGGAACAGCTGTAGGTAATTCAATAGCACTAGTAAGAACTGATGGGCATGTGAAGGGTTTGGTGAGTGACTGGGACATGGTGGTGACAGCTCTTTCTTATTTGCAGTGCACTTGTATTTCAGGACCACATCATAGGATTGAACAATGGTGCTTAAGGCTGAAGTTTAGCTACTTAAAAATAGCACGACACAAAAGAAGGGTCAGATTTTCAGCTGGTGTGGATCAACATAGCAATGTGGCTTAAAGGAGCTAAAGTGATCTCCACCAGCTGAGAATTTCTTAATTTTCCTGAAATTTTTACCCTGCCAACTCTGACAAGCCTCTTCAGCCTTCATACACGTTTTTGGCCATGTTCTTGACTCAAGAGATTTTAAAAAAACAAAATTTTTTTTACGACTTACAACATGTGGTTTCATAACAGCTTTGTTATGCACTTGAGATGGAAGCAGGGTAAACTGGAGAAGGTGGATTTTGAAGCCCAGACCTACTCATTTCCTCTGTTAATCTCTCTCCCTCATCATCTAAGATTATTTGGCAGGCTTTTCTTCTTCAGACAGTCAGAATGAATTGCACTAGCCAGTAAAGAACAGGAGTATGAGAGAAATAGGGCAAATACCACCCTGCAGTGCTCCACCCTTACATGTTGAAGTATTCCCTCTCCCCACACTCCTGAAATCTAAATAGTGTTCATATTGCTATTTATGAACTCTCCAAGTACTTTCAGTTTTGATATCCCGTCTGGACAAGAAGAGAGCAGCACATACCCTGCTGGAGCTTATGTTTTGCTGTAGTCTGGCCACCACTGGAGAGCAATCCGATAGCCCTGTCTGCCGCTTGTTCCTCCTGGGAGTGTTGCCAAAAGGCAGGAGGTGTATCTTTGGAGATCACAACACGTTTTGAACAAGATGTTACGACTCTTATCTTTCTTTCACTCACTCTAATTATTTTTAAGCAGTCCTAATCACCCATTTTTACTGCCCAAGTTATTAACATGGCCTAAGGTGTGCAGTTGAGTGCACTCACTGTTGTCTTTTTACATGCCTTTAGCCAGGTGGAAGCAGCAGTTACAATTGGTTATATAGCAGTCTGTATGTTCAGCACGGGAGCTGAGTAAATGTGAAATTCCAGACTGTTAGATAAGCTAGTCTCCAGGAAAAAGCCGGCATTGTGTTGCTTCAAGCACTTAATTAAAATATTTCAATTAAAGCCTCCACTATTACAGCAAAGCCAATTTATAATTAAACAAAAATTTAATTTTCACGTAGCCTCCAAAGTTGCCAAGAGATTTCCCATACTGATAGGTGAAAAATTAAAATCTAGGTTGGAACAATTAAATACTAATGTGCATTATTTATTTATAAAATAATACCATAAGAATAAAAATAGTTTGAAGGATTGTATTGCTGCCTTAAAGTCTTGCAAATAATGCTGGGTTTTCTTTGTCCCAGTGAACTGCTGAACTATACTCTGTAACCTGACTTTGTGAGAAAAATAATGCATGTGTGCTTCTCCCTCAAGCTAGAGTATTCCTGCCCTTGCTAAAACTGGGAAATACCTCTCTTCACCATCTCCTCAAGTGCAGAGGTGGCAAGCTGTACTTATGTTTATTTGCTAATTGGATAGCAGATCCAGACCAACAGCAAAACAATGCAGAGTTTGCATGTCATGAGAATTAAATATTTATGCTTTGTTCTTTTGTTCTGTAAAAACAATCCTATTAACTTGCTGAAGAGGAGAATAGTCCAAGTTTTCTGCTTTGCCTTGGCATGACTTTCTGTGTTTCGTGCAAATGGGTGAAGTCCGAGGCTCCTAATATAATTCTGTGTCCATAGTAGTTTCTTAGAGGGTACATATTTTATTTGCAAACAGGCAAATATGTTAGGTCTATATGCGACGGACTGACCCTATACAGCGATATGTAAATACAGGACATGAGCTGAGCTATTTCTGTGAAGTTCGGAGCTGAGCTATTTCTGTGAAGTTCGGAGGAGCGTGATTTTGAAATACAATACAAAGTTCATACTGTGACTGAGAGGATTTGATATTGGGAAATTTGAAATTTGAAGTAAGTAAGAAAAAATTCTCCTTACGAAAGATAGGGATTTAATTAATCCAGGCAGGTGTTCCTGAGTTCTTATTGTACTGATCAGTCACATTTTCAGCAACTAGGTAGAGAGAGAATATTGTTCAACTATGTTGTGGAAATTATAGTATGGGAGGACAATTGTGTTTTCTCTGTGTTTGGAAGAAAGGAGAAAGCTTTTAATATATTCCCTTTCACTGGGATATTGTTACTTTTAAATGTTCGTAAAATGCCTTTTTTCATATTTCAGTTGAAGTGTGAAAAATCTGATACTTGTTTAAAAGAAAATAAAAACTCAAAGTGATCAGAGTCCACAGAGACTCTTGATCTGCAACAGAGGGTCCTTTTCAGCTGGCCCATGTACCTACCAATCCTCAAGCAGCAATGGAAGATGCAGGTTCCTCCAAAGACCTCAGAGTACGGTGCAAACTGCTGTTTATTGCCCGGTTTGATGCTATCCCTCTCCGTCCGTGGCCACAAGGGATCATGAGTGCAGCTGGGTGAGGAAGGCAAAGCAATGAAGCTGGGCTCCCTCTCCTGCAAGAAACCCACGAGAAGAGTTGTGAGTATCCAATATTGTTGGTGGCCACCTTTGTCCTGGGCTCCAGGCATTCACTGGGAGGTGGCTGAAGCCCACCACTTTGCCACATCTGAAGATCTCCCAGGCACAGAGGGAAGGTCTCTACACCCGCGCTGTGAAACCTGAGCCCCTTGGCAGCTGGCCATGGGTCAGGGGATGTTCTGGAGAAGGCCAGGAGGAACAGGGGCTTCATACCTGTGTTCCAGGCACTGGCAGGAGCAGAGGAGTCAGATTCTGGTCCCTGGTTTTAGGGCTGTTCTCATCTTTTGACTACAGACTAACATACAACACACGACTGATTATTGGTTAATACTTACACATCTCTTAGTCAAGTCCTGCTATAGGTGTGCTTATACACTTCATAAAAAGAGAACCTTCAAGCTGGGTTGAGAGGGAATTTTTTTTTAAATCCCCACTAGAGGAAGACATTCAGTCAACGAAGGGATGTCTGTTTCCTCATCCGCATCTCTGAGGGCTTCTGTGTGGGTAAAGATGAATACTGATCCCACTTTTAGGCTGAAAAGTCAGTGTTGCTTAATAGTTTGAGTGCATTTTATATGTATTATAGATATCTGTCTTAAAATGAGTGAATTAGGAGGCAAACCTGGAGATGTATGACTTTTCTCTTAGTTCCATTAGTGCTTCCTATAAATACCTACAGTGGTACTTCTCAGTTGTTCACATTTTCAGAGTTTCATGACTGCGTTTGTTACTCTTTTTCAACATTTGGTCTCAAAATAAAAAGTGGATAAATGTGCTAGGACCATGATGATGTGATGTCCTTTTCCACCAAACGGATGGTGCCAGACCTTTGTGGAACATTAAGTGCCCAGCTGGGCAATTGCAAAGCACAATTATTTCTGGAGAGTTGTGGTGGGGAACTGGCTGATTGCTTGGAACAGAGCATATGGCAATTTAGTGATTGGATTTGAGCCACAATTTGGCTATATGGGACCCACTACCAATTACAATTTTTTCCATACAAGTATCCTTTTACTTTCAAGGCATTGTGACACACTGAAGTCTTCCCATTAAAGAGAGAGGACTGTGTATTTCTTGGTGTTGGGATGGAAACTGTCTTCGTCAGTTATTCTGTGCTCCTGCGACTTATAACGTGGGTTACCTAGTGAGTTTGTATGGAATTTAAATAAGAGAAAAATGAAATGAGGTTTTTGCAAATTCATGTTAATTTGTAGATTCTCAATTACAGTAATTAAAATACCAAAAACATCTCCTTTTTCTCAATGTAAATCAAGTGAGAAATAAAGCCACTAGAGTTTCATTGGTAAAAAAGAGAGAAGATATTGACTTATAGCAGTATAAAAACAGCATAAGGAAATATAATGCTTTGTTCTTGCTGCTGCCTCAAAATCCAGGATTGTTCTGGTAGTGCCAGTGGCATTCCTCAGTGATTGCCCCTTTCTTTTGTGTGCTGAGACTCACACTCAACCTCCTTGGAGGCATCAGACCTCTCTGTGTTGCACTTGAGTTGTGAATTTCTCCAAGGATGGAAATTTGACAACCTCTGTAGAAAACCTGCTCCATTGTTCTAGGGAAGCCTGAAGCAAAAATTACAGACTGCAACTCCAGTGTGATCAGCGGGATATTGGGAGGTTAATGTCCAACAGCTTCAAAAGAAACAAAAAGAAACAAAATTTCTATGAGAGCCCTGTAGTAGGATTTTAATAAAATGTGAGTGTTCCTTAGGATTGTGAATTGTTAACATGAAATTATTTAACACTTTCATGTTTGGTATATATCCTTCTGAAGGGAGAAAAAAAGAGGAAATAAACCTCCTCCGGTATTGTAACTTTTCTTTGTAGTTGAGAATATTATACAGTATACAAATTATGTTTTAATGTCTTTGGAGATGGAAACAATGAGATGCTCTTTTGCTCTAATTAAAACTGAACTCTTCAATGCTATCATTAGAGGCAGTCAGCATGGCTTCACCAAGGGGAAGTCATGCTTGACCAACCTGATAGCCTTTTATGAGGACATTTCCAGGTGGATAGATGGTGGCAAAGCAGTAGATGTGGTCTATCTCAATTTCAGAAAAGCATTTGACACCGTCTCCCACAGTATCCTTGCGGATAAACTGAGGAAGTGTGATCTGGATGATCGGGTGGTGAGATGGATGGTGAACTGGCTGGAGAAAAGAAGCCAGAGAGTTGTGGTGAATGGGATGGAGTCTAGTTGGAGGCCTGTATCTAGTGGAGT
>VZTO01001533.1:127576-166473 GCA_013400615.1 Syrrhaptes paradoxus
AGAGCACTGGAACAGGCTGCCCAGAGAGGTGGTGGAGTCTCCTTCTCTGGAGACATTCAAAGCCCGCCTGGATGCGTTCCTGTGGGATCTGATCTGGGTGTTCCTGCTCCGGCAGGGGGATTGGACTGGATGATCTTTCGAGGTCCCTTCCAATCCCTAACATTCTGTGATTCTGTGTGATTCTGTGATTCTGTGATCTTTAGTTTTTGATTCCTTCAAAAGGATTTATGTTCTGTTGATTGGGATGTTGTGTAGCCAACTCTCTGCTCTCCAGGATCATCGGGAGCAGTATATATATCCTAGATAACTGGGACATGGTTGGGTGCTGTGGTTACTATCAGACACTCAAAGTCCAGGATGGATTCACCCAGCTGCTAATGATCACCTGGGGATTAGTTCTGGCTCAGCAGCAGCCTTTGTTGGAGCAGCATTGCTGGAGCGTGGATGCTGTTGATGATCCTGTTTGTGCCGTATTACAGTTCTGTGTCTGAATAAAAACCAACACCCAGGACTAGTGGTAATAATGGATGGCTAAGTGCTTCTCCACCATGCTGTACTGCAAGTCCAAGTCCTTGGAGTTAAGATCAGAGGCATCCAGACTAGCTCGGTGTGGAGTCATTTTGGGTCTGGCAGATTTATGAGCTCAAGATATGTGCTGAAACAGACCAGTTCTGTAATTCTGCAGGATCTGAAATGGCTTTGGAAGCCATTTAACTACATTCCTGTGGTGCTACATCTAAGCTAATGAATCTCTCTGGAGTTCACTGAACTCAAAGCCAATTGGGGATTATCTATACCCATGGAGTGGTAATTTTCTTTAATTAATAGAATTAAGTTTTTTAAAATTCAGATAAATTAATTCTTAACAAAGGCAAATCACCCAACTGGTTTCACTTCAAATTAAATAATAATTTGCTGGTATTCCAAGTGTAAAGGTCAATCATTGCAAAAACCTGGTACAAGTCTCTTGGAAGAGTTGGAAAATCTTAATCCAGTATTGCTCTTCTGAAGTCTTAACTCTGCACCGTGTATCTTCTGAAATGTGCTCAGGTTATTAAAATGTCTCCAAGGAGATGCATGTGTTGTCAATCAAAGATTGTTAGACTGACAGTCATATAAAACCATGTGGTTCATTCCCAAACATAGTAAACTGATAATGGAGGCATCAGACGCTGAGGTATTGAGTTTGTAAATAAAAATGCAATGATGGACCAATGTCCAGTGACATTTTCCAAATCAGAATTGCATTTTCATTTCCACTAGGAACTGATGTATGTTATAAACGAGTTATGAAGATTGTAGCATTGTTGGTGTTAGCACTGAGTTATACTTGTTCTTTGCAAGCTGGGAAAAATTCAGAATGATAAAGTTGTTTGACTGAAAACACTGAGGGTTTCTGCCAATGTCAGATCAGTAACTTTAATCTTTTATTTAAGTAGTCTTGTTATTATTCTGTAAATCTGTAAACATACAGTCATAGAACTAAGCGGGTAATGATAGGTGTGGTGGAGATGGCTCTTGGAAGCTGTTCGTGTTTGAGGACAACTAGGTGTTGAATTAAGGCAGAATCAATCTGTTGTCTTTTTGGAGTTCAACTTTTAAATATTTAGTAGAGAAGCACTCAGAAGTTTTGCTACAAAAGGTTACTTTCAGAAGAGGCACTGCAAAGGATGAATTAAATAGAAGAAAAGTAACATTGATATAACAGCTTCAATTTGGTTTAAGCTTTATTTCCATTTGTAAGCACGGATCCAGCTATTAAAAGCAAGTGGAGGCAAATCATGGCATTTATTTAAATTTATGTAATCTAGATACTAAAAGCTCATTTTTATCTTTTATTAGTTCTGGATCTATAAAGGAACACCTGCTGAAATAATCCAGAGGAAATGAGGTTTTCAGACTTTTGTTAAAAAAAAAAAAATTACTTCTCACATTGTTTCTTCTGCATTTTTTGCTCTCTTGGCATATAAGTAAATTTCTTCCAGCATTCTGAGATGGAAGTTAAAATATTATTTCCTACAGTGAGCTTTTAAAACTCAACTTTATTATATGACTTTACAGCAGGTAGTCTAGAAAATGTAGAAGTTGTTTTGCTTTTGGAAATCAAGACAGTGAAAATCATTACAACACAATATACTGAACCACCTAGTACACAGAGAATCCCACGTCTGATACAAATCCCATAGTTAAGAAAATGATCCCTGTGCTTAAGAGACCGTTCAATGTAAAGACATAATTGCATACAAATGGCATTTCCCGATGTCACATTTATTATTACACGGTCAATGTTTTCAGTTTGGGGTTTTTGGGAATTTTTTTTTTTAATGAGGAGGAGCATGCCTGCCTGCACGTGGGAAGACTCGCTTGCTTTTGCCAGCACAAGCAGGTGGTGTTCTCCCACCAGCCAGGCGTTTGTTTGGGATGAGTAGCGCAGTGACTAACCACCCACCAGCCGTCCTCCTGGCGTGGGCTGAGAGCTGCCTGGCCCTGCTCCAGGAGCCTGCCCTGATTCAGCGTCTTCGCAGCAGCCAGAAGCATCCCCCTTGGGCAGGGTGGGCTGCCGAGCGCATGGCAGGCTCTGCCGCTCCCTGCAAAGTCAACGTTTCGCTGCTTGGGCTGTCACTGCGGCCTGGGTCTGCTATAGGGAAATGCTCCGAGATTAAAAGTGGGGGCCGAGAGCTCTGTTTGTCAGGAGTCAGGAACTTTCTCACGGAGCTCGCTGGGCTGTGTGCGCTGCTGCTGTGAGGATATTCTGTAGCAGCAGGGCAGAGCCCTGGTACGTACCAGCCTTTCCTCTGCCCAAGTGTCAGAGTCTGCAGAGCTCTCTCCAAACTGGAGCGAGGCAGAGCTGTAACCGAGACTGTGTGTGGAACCGAGGGGGCCTGACTGGAAGCTGAAGAACTACGCTAGTGTGACAGCACGGGCGTGTTTTGGGAGACAAGTCTGAGATTACAGCGAATTCCCACATTAGCCGAGGACTTTGATAAACTTTTACAAATGTTTGCTGCAAGAAGTCTTGTTCTCTTTCTGTCTTCTCCTTCTTGAACACAGATACCGAAAACCCAAGGCCGAGTCAGGGAGGCCACAGCAAGTGAATAAAACAAAATGTTCTCTGTTAAGGCATTTTCAGGAAAGGAGCCAGAAGCCACACTAAGCACCCTTTTCCTGGCGAGGTATTTATCATCTTCAGCTTTATCAGAAGATGATACGGAGTCTCACTCCAGCAAACTGTATTTCTGGAGTTGAGCCCAAGTTATCACTGAGGACTCGAAAGTGATTATTCAAATCCTTCAACATGCTATTGGAAAATGCTCAAATATGGTAATGAAGGTGGTGTAAGAATAGTGTCTTATCAAGCTCCTGTTTAATTTTTGAAGCTGATTTCTCAAGTGTGTGCTGGTGGGAAGGCAAGTTTATGCTCCCTTTTTCCTTAGCTGTAAGTCCACCTGCTCAAGGTGTAAGTTCATCTGTTATAAATTATTCTTCTTTATGTCTTTCTTTGCAATGTAATGCTTGCCTGTTCTTATCAGTTTACTTCTCTTCTCTGAATGCTTTTGAATTTAAGCTCACAACAGAAACCCTTCCTTTGTTTTCTTTTGTTTTCTTTTTCCCTCTCTTTCTAAGCTTGAGCTGCACATAAGAAAGGATACTCTTTTATGATTTTTGTGTGCTTTGTGTATCTGTGGATGTGGAGTATTCATTCAAAATTACTAAAACTACCCTCTGGAAGTTGAGGTTGAAAAGGTTTGCTTTAACATTAAAGGGTCGAATTCAGCTCTGATGTAAAGCAGGTGAAGTGAATTTCCTGCTTTAAGAGTGCCGTGATGTTGTGACTCCCATACGCCCTTTGCTTATGAAGCTCCCTGCATTTGCATGGTGTATTGCTTTAAATAAGCCTTCTGTTTCCCGAGGACAGTTCCAGGGAATGCTGTTTGCATAATTCAAGGAGCAGTTGAAAAAGTTTGCTTGTGTAATACGGTGTGTAAGGGGTTTGTTTTCACAGGCTGCCTGGAGAGCAGAAGGCCTTTAAAAAGAACCATCAGGTAGTGGAGACTTGAGTGAGATCCATGTGCCACCTTGTTCCTGAGCTTTGTGTGTCTGTGGTTGGGTGTTACTGGACCACTCGGAGAGGTGAACCTTTTGAGTCTCCACCACTGTTCCCACCTCACCCACTTACACACTTTTTCTTTCCATTTCTGTCTTGAACCCTTGCCTTGGAGTGACCACTTGCATATTTTTAGGAACATAATTTTCATTTCTCAAAGCATTTAAACTGTGCTGTTTATTTTGGACTCATACAGCACTTGGAAAGCCTTCATAGGCAAAACTCCAATACCAAATTTTATACATCAAAGTCTTTTCAGAGTGATGCTCTAATTAAAAAAAAAATCAAAACTCTGTTTTTAGTAATGGGCTTGACAGATAATTTTGAATTTAGAATTTTTAATAAATAATAATAATGTTTTAATAGTAATAGTGTTTTGCCTTCCTTATGAAGGGAAATACATCTTTGATCAATTAGTGGTATTTTGTTTTACAGTATTATAAGATAGTGTTTGGTTTTTTTCAGCGTTAGAATGGCAGGCAGGGGCAAATCGTAGCGAAAGAAGAACTAGCGTATTCAGGAGTCTGGCATCTGGCCCCTTGAAAAATTGAGCTTTAGTTTTATGATATCTTGCTACCTATACATTTCTTATTTTTAAAGAAAAAAAACCTGAAAAATCAACAGTTTTATCTGTGAGGTCTCATGCTGTAAATATTCTGACTTTGTAGCTGAGTATATCTTTGTTTTCACTGAGATTTTTGAATGTTTATTATGCCTGTCTTTTTGTGCCTAATGACGTAGATTGAGTTCAACAAAGTGTCTAAGACAAGATTAAGGTTAATTGCTCATTAATGCAAGAAGATTAGAGAGCCCTTTGGGGAGTGAGAAAACCAAAGGTCTTTTACTGAGACTTTTTCTTTTTTTGTCCAGTCTGTAAAATGCAACATACTGTAGCTGTTCGTTTTTTTGAGTATTCTATAATTTCAAAAATTAATTGAAACTATTTTGGCATTGTTAATGAGATGATGTTTTTCTGAATAAGATTTGTATACATCTACCATTTTGTATGTACACCTCTTGTGTAAGTTAGTAGTTATTACTTGTTTCAAGTTAGTCCAGTATTTATTTGAAAGTACAGATATCCCCAAAAGTAGGGATAAATATTTTTTAAATGTTTCATGGGTTTTTGTAATTATCTATAAATCAACCATAATCCCTCTTAAAAATTAAATCTTCAACATTATTTAAAAATATATATATCTTAAAGGAATATTTTCAGTTTTCTTAGCAGCCGTGTATTTCTTCTGTTAGAGCAGAAATAAATTTCCTTCAGCATCTGTAGAAGAATATCTTTAGGTATTTAAAATTTAAAACAAAATGCTGGTCCCTTAGAATCCCAACCAGTGTTCTGTTTCTATAAGATATGTAGCCTTTCAGGTAGGTATGATGTTTTCATATACTTCAATCAGAGTATCTCAGAAAATCTCCTGCTAGTTTCTGTCAGTCAGTGTAGACTCTTCCTAGAGTGCTAGCAAGCTGAGTAACCGCCTCGTTGCTCTTTAGCACAATGCAGCGAAGAGACTATTATAAAATCTGTTCTGAGGTACAAAGAATATTCTTCAGGAAATGCAAGCCTGTATTTTTATAGAGTAGCATGTCAGGACTAATTGTTGGCTTTAGTAAATGTGTCTGTGTTGTCATGTTGAAGCACTTCCAGTTTAAAGTTCTGCTCCTTTGTGTGTAGCAGGTGGTTCCACTGCTGAGAAACAGAAGTGCAGAATAGGTTCACCTGCTTGATGCCAGCAAAGGCAGTTACAAGGCTCCTTCCAAGCAGAATTCAGAGCAGAATTTACTGTCTTAATAGATGACTGCATCTTATTTTCCTTAAAACATTGCCAGAAGTGAAACCTATTTGAAATGACCTCATGGTGGCCTGAGAAATCTGTTGCTTGGGAGAGGTGGTCTGGCGTGGAGAGAAGATTTTATACTTTATACACATTAATTCATTGTGATATGACTGTATTAGTGACCATTACAGACACTGTAACTCGACTTCTATTTTCCTTCAGTAAGAGTAAAGAAATCTATACTCCATGGTGGCCACTTTGAACAAAAGTTGTCTAATATTGTGTGTTTTGTATTTTTTTTGTTTTCTTGCTCAGTATGCTGTTTGTACTGTAGAGTGCGTGAGACAGTTCACTTTTTGGGCTGAATATCTGTGTACATGTATTCAGATATTTAATATTTTTTTCTTTAAAACTTTCAATTATGCAACAGCTGTCTGCTGTTTTCAGTGATCTTGTTGTCAAGCCCTAATTACTTGTACATATGATGATTGTGAAAATTAATGAACTGAAGTATATGAAGGATGTAATTGTCCTTGATATTATTGTGGACTCATAAAAATGAATGAGCTTCAAAATATATTAATTATTATTTTATTATTAATTGAATAATATTTTCTGCTAATGCTGGACCTTTCAAGAAGCACAAATCACTGCAGGAACTCTGCACGCTTGTATGAGTGCAAATCCTCGTAGAAAATCACAAGTGAGCTGCTCTGGGTTTTAAAGTTTCCCCCATGTGCTCCCTCTTTCCCTTTGTCCTCGAATTCTTACCAGCATGTATCCTACATTGCATTTTTGATATATTAGCTATTCTTTGGTGTTATTTGATTAGACGCCAATAAGCATTAACTTAGTCAAACTGCAGGAGCTTTATGATCTCTGCTCAGCTACAGTGTAAACTACATAAATATTGGGGATTGCACCAGTATCCAGTTTTGTTCACCTCACCTGTACATACTCGTAGCTGTTGTAATTTCCCTTTCCCTAACAGGGAATAGAGTAGGGGGTCACACAGATCACCCACAACTGGTATTTCTTAGGACACATTTTCTTTATCAATCTGCTATTATTAAGGTAGTCGAGCCGCAGTTATCAATAGCAGGTAACTCTTCACACAGCGCATTAATTTATTCATTCCTGTGGATCCCTCACATATTCACCCATTGTTCCCTGGCTGGAGCATCAGTTGAGGAGGCCAGCCTAGGTCTGTGTTCGGAAATAAAGGGTCAGACTGCACCCCCACCACCCCAGCAGCTTTTTGGTAGGTGCTCAGAAAGTCTGGCCAGAGCCCTGTGTTCCATCACACGTGTGGATATAATCCTGCGGTCTTTTTAAACAGTAGCCATCAGCCTCTTGGCTGAGGTCTGGGTTGTCCGAGCTGTGGTTGATGCCAGCATGTTGTGGTGGCCTTGGGCAAGCTGGGTCAGACTGTGGTGTCCGGAGTTGATCGGTTATTGTATGTCCAACAGGATTACTGTCGCTCATCTCCAGAGCTTATGGGTCCAGAGGAAGCAGTTAGCAATTACCTTCTTAGCACACACTTTTCCTCTCTGTTCAGCTCCCTGTTTCTGTGGCAACTGTTCCTCTGTCCATCCTGTGGGTGCCTGTAGAACGTCTTCACCCGGGCTCAGCGGGGGGCCCTGCGTGACGTGATGCCATAGCTGATAACTGATTACCTGTGAATTACTACAGTTGTTTGTATGATAGGTAGTAACTATTATTGGTAGCATATGCTTGCTTTCCTCAGTAGTAATTACATTATTATTTTAATAATTTATTTCAGCTATCACTTGAATTCATTCCAGAATGTGAATATATGAGCAACCGTTACAGACAGAAAATAGCAGTTTTGTTTCTGGTAATACGATCAGAAGGCAAAGGCCAACTAAAATATGAATTTATCACACATGCAGTCTTGAGCTTGGCATAAATGTATGTGTTTAAACCTACAGCTTTTATGAAAGAATATCTTGAGAGGAGAGATTACTGTTTTAAAGTTGCTGGAATGAGTTTATGAGAACAGTTTTCTTTTTCATTTCTACTTCATAGCAAAATAGATTAAGTCTTGATTTTAATGTGTTTCCACAGGTATATCTTGAAAGACTTTTAACTTATGCAGAGATAGATATTTGTCCAGCAAACTGGAAGCGAATTGTGCTGGGTGCAATTCTACTGGCATCCAAAGTTTGGGACGACCAGGCAGTGTGGAATGTGGATTACTGCCAGATCCTGAAAGATATCACGGTCGAAGACATGTGAGTGCAGTGTGTTTATCTTTGTCCATGAATGCCAAGACCTGTGTGCATGAGGGGGGCAGGAAGTTCTCTCATAAATTATATAACGTTTGTATATCTGTGTTGTATCTAAACATGGTGGATGCTGATAGATGGCATAGGGTCTACTTGACAGTTGCTTACATAGGAGACATGAATTATTTTTGTTTTCTGGTTGAAGTATATTTTACCGCCGGTTGTTCATGCACGATGATGGAAACAGACTTGAAGGATATTTAAATGTATGACTTGACAAAACCCCCCCATCCAATGAACCTGCATGTATTCACTTCAGAAACATTTATTTTTGTGTTAGTTCTCCGTGCAGACAGTATACCGACATGTAAGACAGAAAAAATAATTGTTGTGATCCTAATGACCCTTAGATGATCACCCACTTATTTATTGCCATTATTCAAAATCAGTGCTTTTGTGAGTAGCTGTCATTGCTCAAGTATCAGAAAAGTTATCTCTACATCTTTTATTAACAAGCAGTTTGTAACAATGTGGGTTTTTATTCCTGAGTCAAAGTGAAAAGCACAAAGCTTTTGTTGCTGTAGTATACTGCAGGTACCTTGGTTAGTTTTGGGGAAAACTCTCATTTCAAAATGGAGATGGGAAATACTACATAATGCCCTTTCAGTCTCTGTTTTAAAATACGTAAGCTAGGTTAAGGATGATTGATAATACTTTTCTGACATAAATGAATGAGATTTCCAAAATAAAAGGGGGATAGGAGGGACAAGAAGCTAAAATCAGACCCTTCATATTTCCGTGTGCACTATTATTCCGTGCGGAACAATTTGATAATGTTTCCTTGACTGTTTCGAGTGTTTCCTGAATGATTTTGCTAAGCTACTTTTCCCTTGATCCTTTTCTCATGCTTTTGGGTATTCAGTGGCAATAAGGGCCTCCCTCCATTCACTCCTCCTCTAAGGCAAATCTGGGAGCTTTAAAGTATTGCTGAAGCTGGGACACGAGCTGAAGTCGAGTGCCGAACAGCCTGAAACAGGCTGACAGGTCTGGCTGTGCTGTGTGACAGCTGTTAATCGGTAATGGTTATAAATATGAGTTTTGAAATTGCTGATTTTCAGGGCTTTTTTTGAAGGTAGGTGATGAGGCATACCGTGATGGTGTGAAAGGAAACAAAAGAAAGGTTATTGTTTTTCACAAGCACGGGATGGTGCTACTGTTAGAAGTTGTGCTTGAGCTATGTGACACATTGCTCACGTGGCAACCCTGGGCTCCCGAGCTAGCATCGCTCCTCTGTCTGCGCTGCGCTTCCCCTAAGCCAGACTCTGATGAAAGTTTTTAGCTTCTTAACCTTTTCTTAAAGATTTGAGGATTCTCACAAACTGCAAGCCTTTGGGGAGCCTGTGCTCTCTATATGGTGCTTGGGGACCTGGCTCATGGGATTCGTGTTTGGGGCTCCTTGTGAATGCACCAGCAAAGATTTTGGTGCATGTTCAGCCGATGGTTATATTCCTGCTGCCAGCTTTGCCAACTTTATTTTCACCTCCTCTCCCTAGTGTGGTGGATTTTTTGTTTTTATTTCTTATTTCTCATGTAGTTGGGGCAATACAGTATTATGATTTTGAAGTGTCTAACTCTACACAAGATGGGGCTTTCATTGTTTTTATTAATAAGGCAGAAAAACTCTAGGTCAAAACCTTCAGCTGCTGTGAATCATTCAGCATAAATGTGTCTTGCAAAACATCATGCAGACCTTTCTGAGTTTTGTAAGTCACAAGCAGTACATTGAACTGTGCCTAAAAGCTGGCAGAGGACTCGGGAGGACTAGATCTGCAGTCACGTCTATAGCATTATCTTGACCTTATGAATTTGGGGAGTGGCCACAGGAAAGCACATCCCTTCGCAGCCTAGTGTGGATATATGGGGGAAGAAGGATACTGGTTGTCAGTGATGTTACATTAGTTCAAATCTGTATTTTTTTGTTCTTTCTCAGCTGTAGTTACTCTGCTGATCTAATCTTCAAATCTGGGAGCTAGGGGATAGTAAGAATCTGAGGCCATGTGTTGTTCTTAAAGATTTGTGGATGCTTTTCAAAAGAGCTACAGCCAATGTCTTTCTCCATTAAAACAGGCTTTACATTATCCACTAGCACAGACCTTTAGGCTTAGCTGTCAGAAAGTAAAATCTTGGCAGTGTAAAAGGACATTTGAAGATAACCGTCTGTATTTATCGAGAGATGTCTTAAAATGTAATGTTTTTTAATTTGGATTTTTGAAAAGCTAGAATCTTCAACAATGTGAATTCACTCCAAAGAGCCCATATCCCGCTTTTACGTAGTCTTTTAATGTTAATATTTGTCATTAGGTAGAGATAGAATTTTGGCAGAGAGTGAGTGAAGGTAGGGAAAGACAATTTTATTATGATGTAAGAATGATGTAAGAGAAAAAGAGTGAGAAGAAAAATCATTCAGTGTTGAAAAACTACTGTACCAGTACTTTTTCTCGATATACCAACTGCCTGCACATGCCTTGCACACTTACACTGCAGCCAAAATGTAACTTAAATGCAGTATCGCAGTCAGTACCTGCTGTAACGCAGCTGTGCAGTCCAAATGCTTTTCAGCAAACATGTCCAGCTTTTACCACCTATTTATTTTTTTATTTCTCATATCTTGAAATCGCTGGTTTGAATATATCATACGTCCCTGCGTAAGCATGATGTAGGATATCTAGTTACCATGCGGTTTATGAAAATTTCCAGTCCTTAATTTTGTTATTCTACTTATTTCTTAACACGCTTTTTAACATACTGGTGTAGGTAATAATATATCGCTATACCAAAGTTTTCACAGGGTGGGAGTTCAAATAGGACCTCCCTTCCTACCGGGTATTTTGACAAACGCATTTGTTTTAAGTACTGAAAACAAATGATCACCACTGAGAATTTTGATTGCACGTCCTAGGGAAAAATTGCTTCATTCTGTTCATAAAGAAAGATAAGACAGTATGCTGAAAAATTCGGGTTTCCCATGATTGAGTATGAAAGGCTGAAGAAAGTAAATAATTTCTCCAGTAATTTAGATGTTAGAGTAGTTGTGGCACTTATGAGAGCTGTTTGACAAATTTGGGGCATGTCAGCGTTTGTTTGCGTAGCTGTGTCTGCAGATCCACCTAGTGGAGGTACAGCAGAAACTACAAGAATTTTTTTTTTTTTCCTGCTAGCTTTTCTTTCCCAGATTGTGTTAGCTAAACTGATAAAGGTGCCCTTCCACTAGCAAAGCTTGTGTCTGGATTTGAGTGGCATTGCAGTACCAGCTCTGCAAGGTGCAGCATCTTTCGTATTCCTCATTGGTGTACATACGGTGATAGACTTGGTAGACTAGGTCAAACCTTATGCTAGGATCATTGCCTCTGGCAAGAATAAGAAATTAACTTGGCTTATGCCATTTGCAATTTAAAGTAAATTACATTCAGAATGCGCAGTCTGAAATACGTTTTCATATTTATCTTCTTTCTACAGGAATGAGCTAGAACGCCAGTTTCTTGAGCTGTTGCAGTTCAATATTAATGTTCCCTCCAGTGTTTATGCCAAGTATTATTTTGATTTGCGTTCCCTGGCAGAAGCGAATAACCTGAGTTTTCCTTTGGAGCCCCTCAGCAGGGACAGGGCATATAAACTTGAGGTAAGACACTTCCTTTTTTTAGATTGCTTAGAGTTGAATATAGAGGAGGATTTGGAAATTTTGTGTTGTTTCTGCCTTCTCCCATCTCTTCCCAAATATTCCCGTGAGCTATTAGAATATCATGTGCTCCAATTCTCCCGACTCTTTTGTTTGTGCTTTGGATACTCATGGACGTGGGAACAGGTTTTGGCCCAATTTGCTTCACACCTTGTCTTGCTTTCCATTTCTTTTTCAGTCCCAGTTGTCTGAATTGGCATTGTCCAAGTACCCACAAGTTTTACAATTACTCTCTTCACAGTCTGGTTTTATGTGTTCATTTGGTTTCTTAAAACTAATTATCCACCTCAAAGGACAGAATATTAACAAGTATTGCTGAAAATAACTGTTCCATGTGCTTGTTATCTGCTGCTGCTCCACTTCACGTGGATCCAAGTCTGTTATCTCCCGTGGTGTTTTTCTCAGTATTGGGAAAACAGAAATTGGGACACGTCTTTAGTGAATAAATCATAAATGCTTATGAGACCTGAATATACCATGTGCAGAAAGCACTGTGTCGGATGGTCTGGACCTGTGAAATGTGGGGCACAATGAATTCCCACAGATACAGGAGAAAGTTAAAATCATCAGCTAATTGTGGGCACTTTGAAAGACTGGCATATGTTTTTCCTGAGTTTCCTGATATGAAGTGTTTCAAATAAGGGTATTGTTGCATGAGTGTGTACACATGTTTTTTTACTAATTTTGAAATTTGTTGTTAGATGCTAGCTGCTTTTAATGCCGCACATCTTTAATTATGGAACAGCTTTGCACTGGAGGTTGTCTGCCCATGGGTCAGAGTGAGCTTTGCACGTTCTGAAACTCCTAGTGCTCCCGTCAGACAGGCAGGCAGTGCTGTACGTGTTCTTGTGGGGGGGACATGGTGCGTGGGAATGTTAATTGACTTGTTGGTGACTCTAATGGGAACAGAAAGTGGTGGAGAAAGGATCAAAGCAGATTTCACTAAAGTTGTGTTTCTCCTTCTTTCTAAATAGTCTTTCTAAATTTCACTGATAGCTCCAGTAAGAATGTAACTTCAGTCTGTGTGTGGAACATGATGTAAATTTGCATTGGATATGTTTCTGTTGAAGAGATTTTAAAAAATGAAAATTCATTGGAATTCTAATCTTAAATGGACAGAGGTAGTTTACTAAGTTATTAGATGGTGAGTCTTGATAATAAGTGCCATTACATGTAATGAAATTGAGTTAATTACTTCTTGAAGAGAATTTGATACACAGTGTTTCCCCACACTGTCAATCTGTATTGCACACAATATATAACAGTGGGTTACAAATGAAGGTAACAGCGATAGCTTCTAAAACCTTAGAAGGAAACAGAAAATGGCTGTAAGTACCCAGAGAATACTGGTGGTTCTTCTGTACTAACTAAAGAGAAGGCTTGTTTAAAAAGAAATAATGGAAATCTTTTCTTTCAATAAATCCATATTATTATATTTTTTCAGTGTTGGGGATGCTTTGTGCTGCTAGCAGAATTTGGCTATAAATTCACCCTGCTGGCCAAAGAGGATGTCTTCAGGGAAGAGGACGAGTATCTGCTGTGAAACCTGTTCTGTGGCCAGAAGGAAGGGAACGTGATGGGAACTGCCTGGTTCCCTGACAATACTTGGTTGTTGTTAATGTGCCCTTGAAACCAGTTGACTGCTGTATTGGTTCTGGCTGAGATGAAGTTAATTTCCCCATGGCAGCCCTCACAGTGCTGTGTGTTGCACTGGGAGCTAAAAAGGTGTTGATAACACCAGTGTTTTGGCTGCTGCTGAGCAGTGTTCACACATCATCAGGGCTGTTTCCCCAACACTCCCCCAAGTAGGCTCAGGACCCCACGGGTGGGCAGGACCTTGGGAGGGGACAGAGCCAGGACAGCTGACCCAGATTGACCAAGGGGATATTCCATATCATGACGTCAGCTCAGCAATGAAAGCTAGGGGAAGAGGGGGGCGTTCGTTGTTACAACATTTGTCTCTGGGAGAAACTGCTACGTGTATTGAAGCCCTACCTCCTGGAAAGGGGCCGGACATCGCTTGCTCATGGGAAGCAGAGAATAAAATCCTTGTTTTTCCTTTGCTTCCACATGCAGCCTTGGCTTTTTCTTTAATTAAAATGCTTTTATCTTGACCAACAAGTTTTTCATCTCATTTTCTTCCCCTTGTTTTGCTGAGGAGGGGAGTGATAGAGTGGCCTGGTGGGCACCCTGGCATCCAGCCCAGGTTAACCCACCACACCTGCATAATTTATAGCCTAGTACCTTGAGCACAGTCAGGTATGTAGGTTGCCAAGAGTTATCAAAATGCGTTTGCAGCGCTTTTCTAGGTCTCCCATGTGCTGTTCAGCCCAGAGTTCTCTGTTTTCAGAGCAGTTGCCTGGATTGTCAAGTGGAGTAGATGTAGTACCACACATGCTGTGATATTTTTGATATGGAGAAAAAAAGCTGTAGTCTGTGATGAAAGACAACAAACTCATCGCAAATGTCTGTGTTCAGTGGAAGCATTTGCCTTGTCTGGTAACTGAAAGGACCTTGCTCAGTCCTAAGATTTAAAACAACTCATTTAGTGACATTTGAGATCAGGAAAGGTCTTGCGTGGAGAAATGGTTATAACACATTTTTGCTACTTTTGCATTTTCAAGATACCTTATGTTTCTAAAGCAGGAGTATTAGATCTGACACTGCAAAATCTGTATTGCTGTTTCTGCAAATACCGTGAGGTTCACGTGCCTGTGGTGAAAAGGAACAAAAAAAAAAAGGACAAAGCTAGTAAATACTGAAATACTGTTCCTCATCAAATGGAAATGCTGGACAAGATCCATCAGCTTTGAGGTGTTATAAGAGGTTATAGTACTTGTTAAAAAATGACATCACTTTCTGGAGCATCTGCAGTGGGTGTTTTTCCTTATTAATGTTCCCTCAATAAACAAGAGGCAGCTTTGTCTTTTAAATTACAAAATGAAAGTAATTTTTTTGTACTTTTCATCAGCCTGTGGCCTAACAGTGTTCTGAATTTGTTATACCAATCTAGCTAGTAGCCAGAAACCATTTCCATGACTCCTCTTTTTCTTTTCCCATTGTATGGAATCAAGCAAGTTAAAAATGGCAAATAACATTTCATTAGATCATCCAGTCTCCCCACCTGCCAATGCTGTTTGTTCCAACCAGCATATGTTGTAGTGTGTGTTCTCCTTCTTTTTAATTATGTCAAATGTCAAGGCTGCCTTTGCTTCTCCTGAGAAACTCTTTTCTAATATGGGAGATTTTTCTTCCAAGAAGGTTGTTGGTTATCCAACCTTAATCCACTAGTTTGTGATTTCCTACTCTTGCACCTGGTTATTCTCCTGTGTACTGAGATAAATGAGAGTCAGATTCTGCTCTTTGGGGTGAGTCCACAAAACATGCCTACCCTGTTTCTGTTTGTGATCTTAGCACTGGGCCTGTTTCAAGGTTAGCTTTTGTAAGAGCATTCGTTAGTGCGCTCCCAGTTTGACTGACTGTGTGTTGCGAGCTTTTATTATTAGGACAGCGCTTGAGTGCATGGTTCAAACCCTTTGAACTACCTGTTGTATTTTCATGACCTTACAGTTACATAGCTCAAACAGACAAAAAAGAGGAGAAAAATATGTAAGTTACAAGTAGAGAAGTGTCTATCTGCTTCCAGCTTCCCCCGTCATAGTGATTGATTGCAATCCCGTGTGTTTTGTCTGTTCAGAACGCTCTTTGCCAAGAAGCGAAGAGAGAGGAAAACTCTCCTGCTCTTCTGTCAGGAGTAACCCAGTTCCCAATTGCTCTTCTTCTCATTCTCCATACATTAAGGAGAACCCACATCATCACAACTTCTAGTTGTTCTAGGTTTTTTTTTCACATTTTCCCTATATATAACCCTTCCAGACTTGGTGCTTTCTGTCCCTGCTAAGTTCTCTCTGGTGTGTCCGTTTCTGGGGGGTGTTCGGCACTCGCAGCTGTGTGCCTCTCTGTATTCCCAGCGGGGAAGCCGTAGCCAGCTCTGTTGCTCTCTGCCCGGCACAAACATGTGCGAGTAGTCAAAATGAATACTGCTGCTACTGCCTTTCTCCCCTCGCCTTTCTCCTTACCTGCCCCCTTCACCAGTGACAAAGGGTCATCTAGACTCGTGTGCCTCGGCAGAGGAACTGACTTCTAGTTCTGTGCGTGCATATGTAATGGAAGAATTTGTATGTGTACATTTTTGTAGCTGATTACAGATATTACAATCGAGTCCAACAAAATTTCACGATTGAATAGTGTTGCTGATTTTAAGAATGTTTTGATTTCCTATGAGCAATGGTCCCTTGCAACTGTCAAAAATTTGTTTCTTTTTCCAGCAATCAAAGCAACAGAAATATGACAGAAAGGTGTTTGTAAGCTGTTTGGATTTATTTTAACTGAAGAGCAATAATAAATATTTACAATTTTCTGCTTTTGTCTTGTTTTCCCATATGTTAGGCTAAAGCTGACTCACTAACTTGCCAGATAGGCTCCAAATAATTCGTAAATTATTTGCAAATGAAGAGACATCTTTAGATAGAAGATTGCTTTAAACAGCAGTCAATGTATTTCTTGCCCATATGATTAATCACCAGAGACTAGAGTTGCCAAATGTTAAATGCCACTTCCAAGCAAAATTTCATTTCATCTGATCAAGTGCCAGAACAGAAATTTTCCTGTGGAACAGGCAATTTTGAAGTGATTACCTTATCTGGCTGTTTGATGCCTGATTTGGCGGCTGAAGGAAGCTGAGCTCCACCCCAGTACAGCCATGTGCCAAGCCTTGCCTTGGCACCTTGTTCCGTGGCTAAGCTCTTTTCATCTATTGGATGTTAAAATCCCACTGAATTACAGAAACTTTCTTAGTCCATTGAGTTCCTGGTTAAACTAAATAAAATGTTATTAAGCTGTTTTAAGTGAGTTAAGCTAAAGTCTACAAAGCAACAGGAATATTTGTGTTATTTGTTCTTCTTCTCTTCATGTGCACCAAGAAAGAAAATTGTGTTCAGGAAGGGTCTTAACTAAAAGAAATTCAGTTTCCAACTAAAAAGTAGCAACTGATTTCCTGTTGTTGGTTCGGAGAGTTGGTTTTGGTTTGATGTTTTTGTTGTTTTGGGTTTTTTGTGGGGTTTTTTTGGTGTTTTTTTTTGTGTGTGTGTATGTGTGTGGTTTTTTAATTTTATTTTAATTTAGCAATGTTCTGTGGCAGCTTGACCACAGTGTTAGGTGAACTTGCCCTCAGATGTCTGAGTTGTATGCTTCTGTCATACCTCCCTCTTGTCTTTGCAGGACTAATGAAATGACAGGGCTCTTCACTGCTCCAGCTTGCTGTGCTGTAAAAGTAAAGATGAAGAGAGAGAGGGATGATCAGTAGAGTCAGGCTGTGTATTTGTATTGCCTTGTTTTATAACCAAACACTTGTACTGGTTTTCTTTCTACAGTACTTTATATTAAACATCCTCTCTTTAGGCCACCACTTAAAAACATTCCTGAGTAAATAAAAATACTGGTTTGGTTCATCGTATTTTTTAATTTGACCTTGAACTCCTTGCAGTGAGCTTTCTCTGCAGTTCCATGGGTTTGAACACCAGAGTTAACATCCGTACTGGTGCCAGCCATAGCCTGTCCCAACCGTGTGAGCTGCTGTTCTTTTAGGGCACAGTAAACCTGTGCATGTGGGGCCCGTAATAAATATTTGTTTTAAACTTGGCTAAAAACAGTAGAAGAAACAAAATGTTAACTCCAGGGTAGTATAATAGGAGCGGACATTTGAGTAATCTTTGCCGCTCTGTTAAAAAGTTTTTTAACATTTCTATGTATTTTTAATGCAAATTAAATTATTCTGAATATGAGTTATGTTTCCTGCTGGCACCCTTTAAGATAGCCTGATCACATGTGAATCACCATCTCTTTCCAAAAGACAGGTAAACATCAGGTCTGTAAGCAAAAGAGGACGAACATTCTGACAGACCATTTATCAGTGGAGAAAAATGTAAAACTTTTAAGGAAATAAAAAAATTAAGAGCCATCCTCTTTATAAATTTTCCAAATATACTTACAATTTTGTAATTGTTTTGTTAAGTTTTCCACAATTTTTCACCAATTAAGTGCTATATATGAGTTTCCGTATAGCAGTAGATGAGGATTGTCACCTCAGCGAGATGTGTGATGGTTCACCTGTAAAGAAGAGGCTCGGAATATGCTCCCGGAGTGCTTCAGAGCTGGCTGTGGTGGGCTGCACAGTGTCAGTGCATTGCTTTTTTTTAAGATTAATGAAACAAGTAAGAGGATTTGAGGAGAAGGTCTCCATGTGTTTTGCTTAATGAAGTAGCTTTTTGTAATTCTACCTGTATGTAGAAATCTGCATTAAATTGTATGTTATCTGTATCGCTGTGGTCAATGCAATTGAGGTTTTTCAATTGTTTTGTCTTACAGGCCATTTCCCGCTTGTGTGAAGATAAATACAAGGACTTCAGGAAAGCTGCAAAGAAACGGTCAGTCAGTGCTGACAATCTGACTGTGGTTAGATGGTCCCCTGCTATTATCTCCTAACAGAGGAGACTGGAATATTCCCACGGACGTACTGTTTCATCCATCCATTTTTTTTCGGGGTGGGCGGGGAGCTAAAGAAAAAAGACTTTTGATTTTTTTATTTTTAGATCTGTCAAGCTGCCTTTACAGTGCCTCCCCATTGTGTAGCACACAAGTGAAATACCTGATGGACGGAGAAATGGAGAAATCAGTGTTTGGGAGAGAAGATGAGCAACAATTTTTTTTCTCACTTTTGACTAACAGCTTTACCCTTTTTGTGAGGAAACAGCAAATCAGGTGCTTGGAAGAAGAAACAAAAAATGAAGTAGAGGCAGAAAAATATTTAAGAACTGTGCCATTTTCTAATATGCTGTACTGATGAAGAGAAATGGCAGCATGAAAACAAACCGTGTAGTCAGATGACTGTGCACTAAAGGAATGAAGTTGGGAGAGTTCCATCCTAAAGGTTTCTCTTAATTCCTTTTTTATTTTTTGTTGGGTTTTTTTTGCATTCCTCATTGCTGCTTCCCAGGATAAATTCTTCCCCTTGCACAGCAGCAAATATGAAGTCTGTATTTACAGTAGCACAAGCCCCTGAGTAACTAGCGTTGGGTTTTTTCACTGCACTTTTCTCTGTAAGCTGTCTTATTCGCATTATTCTTCATAATTATAATGCATATGTTATATTTCTTGTATGCCTTTTATTGTATTTCAAAAGAGAGAACTTGACCATAGTGCTAAACCAAAAGTGTGTACAGGGATCAGAGGATCTTCATAATTTCATGATGTGTTTTATTTATAGTATATTTGGGTGCGTGTGCCTTCCTGAGTTCTTGGAATCATTTATTTTTCCTTAATATAAAGATACAGTTATTAAAGTATTCAGATGATGATGATAAGACTTGGGCCAAATCTCTGAAATTTGCAACAGATCTTGTGATCCTTTTTGCAGATTTTCATAGCATTAGGAGTTTAGCAGAATTCATTTTGAGGGAGGTGGGGTTTTTTGTATGGCCTGACTAGTTCATTCCTTCACCTCCAGGTCCATTGTTGCAAGCAATATTCTCAAGTTTTGTATGTTTACTTTAAATCAAAGTGAGTCTGTTTGTATAAAATAAAAAATAATTAAAAAAATTATTCCAGTGAGAAGTCCTGTAGAAGAGCAGAATGGAAATCTTAACAAAGTATTTGTCACAAGTAGATTCAATTTTGAAGCTAAAATACAAACCCTGGTGTTCTTCAGTGTAGGTGCTTATGGAAATTAAAAGTAACTGAACTGTGAACATAATTTTCAACTCTGATTATTGAGCTCTTCTGTTGTTGTTACTAGTTCCCTCATACTGTGGCTGTTGCCCGCTTGGAATTTATAAGAACCTTTCACAGAAAAGAAGTTGTGAGTATAGGCATATTTGCTTTATAATGCCCCAAGGTGATAATTTTTTTCCCTATTTTTTTGCACAGTTTAGAAGGATATAGCTGGAAACTCTCATTTCTGTGAAATCCTTTCTTTGCGACTATCACTGAAATGAATGGCAGCAGACATCGCTGATCGATGCACTACTGTGGTAAACCATACAGATTCCAGATTTGTTTTATTAAGCCCTATGGGCTTGCAGCAAACCTCGGGGCCCAGAGATGTACGCTTGGCTTCAGTGCAATGCTAATGGGGTGCCTCGGGGTGGAGAGGCACTGGCAGGATTGAAGTCGTAGTACCAAACAGTTTTCTGTTCACTTTCTGATGTGATTTGTGTGGTTTGAGACATGAAGGTTTTGTCCCTTCTCATGATGTCCTTTGGGCCTTTAAAAGAATTTAATCCTCTTCACTAGTTGTTGTGCCAATGAATCAGAACTGTGAGTATCTAAGTCCATTTTTCCCTTGAACATGGAATGTAAGGAAAGTGTTTCTAACAATGCAAATGACAGCATTTGAAACCTCTTAACAGATAGTATCACAAGGAACATTTTCAGAGCATTTGAAAGTCATCCTTTATAAGCATAAATTTAGGCTTTAAAATATGTACAATATTTTGATTTATCAACACTTTGCTAAACTATTTTCCATTTAACTCGATATCAGGAATATTGGTTTTATCCATTTCTGGGTGATAGAGATATGAACTTTGGATTATGTAAAGATCTCAATGCATCTACTATAATTTTTGTGAAGTTTATTAAACTACTTTAAAGATTGTATAGTCTATTTATTGTATGTATGTACATACAGTCTGATACTTTAAAAAGTGGATTCCGTAAAACCTGGCTCAGTCTTGTTTTTAGACTCTTGAATATCGTTTTAGCCTTGTGCACTGGACTCTACCTCTGTATAGGAGAATTTTCCATATTCTTAATTAGTACTGATTCTGTGATTAACTTGGTTATGTTTCTTGCACTAAGAATTAAAAACAAAAAATCTGCTGTAAGTGTGGATTTTTTCTTAAGTTTAAATTTTGCCATGTGAATCCTCTACATTTAGAAGGACATTTCTTGCCCTCATAGTTATAGAATAATTCTTTGCTTTTTCTTATGGTTTGTTCCAGGGTTGCCAAAAAAATACAGTACTTGTCAGTATACATTAATGAGTCTCTTTTGTTTGCAAGGTATGCCATACCATGTAATTAAAAATGAATAATTGTTTAGGATTATGTTTAGTGTAGGTTTTTTAAGCATTACTGTTTGGAAAATGCCATTTCAAGGTTAGAGAATCACGGGGGGGGTGTGAGAAGGGAGGAGAACAAAATAGTGTTTTAATTAAGAATACAAATACATTGTGTTTTTCATTTCAGAACCTGAAACTAAATTTGCTGTAAATGTTTTCTGGATTAAGGTTTTCATTATTGCTTTGGTCACTGTCTCAGAATTGAAGAGGTGTAGGAGATGTAATAAAACTGTCCCTTCAAGCATCATTGTCTTAATGAATTGTTTTCATATGTGGAGCCAGTGGGCCATTCGTTTGGTCATTTATGCATTGGTAATTGGATAAATATTTGAAAAAGATGTCTTGTAAGGGTTTTTATTCATGCATCCCTCTGCATCCCAGAGATGTTTCCCTAATTCCTCTTTTTATCTGCAGACTTGTTTATATTTCATTTTTTGTTTATATTTATTTTTTTTGTCAGTGGTATCTATAATTGTGACAGATACTGTTCTCTAGGACTGGGAACACTGGAGTCACGTGATAAAGTGCAAAAAGAAGAAAAAAGTCAAATCACCTTTTCCGCCCTCTACAAACACTATCAGTCTTTCAATGATACACATTTTCTGTTGCTAAAAATGTACAAATCCTGTCCCATAGTAGGGTAACAGTATCATTTTCAATAATTGTCTTTTTTATTTCTCTTTATTTATTTTTTTGTATTTTTTGAGTGAGAGAGAGATCAGCATATATAGCTTCACTTGCCTTAGCTTGTTTAGCTTAGTTTCTCATGTAAACTAAAAATGTGATGGAAGAACTGTTTACATTTATGGAGTCTTAGGTCAGACTTTGCTTTTTAACACGTCTTTCTCTACTTCCTAGCTTTCGTAATGCCAGAAACTTCGGGTATAACCTGAAGATTAGAAGTAGCAAAAACCTCACAATAAAAAGGTGATGGTGTATTGATGGCAGATGACAATGTGACATCTGGCAGCGTTGGCTATATATAAAAACAGCAGTATGTAGGAGGGGACAGAGGAACTGAAAGGGCAGAACCAGAAAAAGCCCAAAGCCTTAACAGCTGAAGTAACAAATTCTTTACAGTCGTCCTTTGGTAACGAACGTTGCATTTTCCCATGACATGTTTAAACTACTGGCCGAGGCGCTGCACTTCCACTGCAGGCTCACTGCTCTCTGCTTCTCTGTGGTTCTCATAAGGAATTCACTCACCCTGGCTTTTAGCACTTAACTCTGTTTCAAACATGTTTCTGTAATCAAATTTTTTTTTTTACTCAATTTGACAGCTGTTGAAAACATCTGCCTACCTCTGCACTGGAGTGCCTCAGGTTCGGAGAAAACAGCTCAAATAGAAACACAAGCGTAGGTGTGTGGATGTGCCCCAGGTGTATACAGAAATGTTGGTACCTGTGCCCAAAGTGCAGCAAGTGTCTTTCTGATGGTTCTGGTTTTTGTCTTCAGCTGAACTACATCTTGAGGAAACCACAAGTAGACTGTGTTTCTTTTGTTCCTTTTAGAATGGTTGGTCTGGTGCAATTTGATGGGGGAAAAAAAAAGAGGGGGTATTTCATGCCCATTAGACCATGTGTAATGTGTTTCAGCATTATTGAAAGAGACTTTCAACTGTTACTAGCTGGAGATGCTCTTTGGTGACGATACACTAAGCAAGCTTTTTGGTGTGGGGATGGGTGGCAGCAGTCTACCCGCGTTTCCCGTGTGAGTTTGTAAAGTTCACTCAGGGCACTGCTGGACAGTATCTTTTGTGAAAATGTCAGTGGTCTCTACAGATTGAGAGCAGTAAATAACAGCAAAATGTAAAAAATTGTATTTGTGAAACTGTACAATTTGGGGCTTACTCGAGGTACTTACATAATTTAATCTCACACTTCTTTTTGTTTTGTTTTTCCTTGCATCTCTGACACTTGGACTGGGGTGCTGTGGCAACTGATGCAGTAAAACTTTGAAGCTAGAAACCCTTTGGAACTAGCACTGCTGCCTCCTTTGAATTCACTGGCAGTGAAGCACAGACTGGAAGGCAGATGAGAACTTACTCGTGAGACAAGTGCTGTAATAAACCATGCAGTAGAGTAAGACATCTCCTTCACAAAGGGGTTGTGCTGTGCACTTAAGTCTAGAGCTAATTCTTCTCTTATCTATATGTTTTCTTGCTTCACTGCCTCTGGGTTTTCATGCCCATTTACTTTAGACATTAGTACAAATTATTCTCCATGGAAACAGTATCTTGGGAACTGGTGATACACTTGCTGCCTTACATTTAAGCAATAGAGATCATCCTGTGACCACGTACTTCCCTTTCATGTATTTCAGGCAGACTAAGAAGTCTCCTGTGGAAAAAGGAGAGGCCAAAAAGATGTGGATTGGTGTACTATAGAAGAGTTATGAGGCAGAATTAGGTGTGCATAGTTTTAAAATAAACCAGAAAATAAAGACAGTGTATCTTCTATGGTGTCAATACCAAAAAGCATTAATGATACTTCAAGTAGCGTGATGTTGTTAAATTTCTTGGGCAAGGAGCTTGAGGGATAATTGTCTTCCTTCAGCTGGACAGGATATGCAGATTGTATTGCCATAAATCCTAGGAGGAGGAAGACAAGGTTTTACTTAGCAAAATGGCACAGAAACAACACGTAAAATACATACACCAAATAATTTTGAATGTAATGCATTAGAATTGCAGGACTATCTTGTTGTTGATATACCATCTATCAGTGTTTGGAAAGTATTGGTGGTCACCTTACTTACGTAATTACATCCTGTTCCTTTTGTGGCCTTAAAGTAAAAGGTCATACTGTGTACGAGAAGAGAAAGCTCCGGGGAGACCTTGGAGCAGCCTTCCAGTACTTAAAGGGGGCTTCAGGAGAGATGGGGAGGCACTCTGCATCAGGGGGTGTAGGGAGAGGATGAGGGGTGATGGCTTTAAGCTGAAAGAGGGCAGATTTAGATTAGGTATTGGGAAGAAATTTTTCACTGTGAGGGTGGTGAGACACTGGAACAGGTTGCCCAGAGAAGCTGTGGATGCCCCATCCCTAGAGGGGTTCAAGGCCAGGCTGGATGAGGCTTTGGGCAACCTGGGCTAGTGGAGGGTGTCCCTGCCCATGGCAGGGGGGTTGGAAATAGATGATCTCTAAGGTCCCGGTCCAGCCCCAACCATTCTGTGATTCTATGTGAAAGCTTTGCCCACTTTATCAAGTACTAGAGCATAATCAATAATATTTGGAGGTAGACTTCACAAAAAAAAAAACAAAAACCAAAAAAAAACACGTAGAAGAGCTCCTGTTAAGAACAAAAGCTTCTGGGAGTAATTTGGCGATGCTGTGGGGCTTCGTCAGCAGGAACATTGTATAAAGAGAGAGGTAAAGAGTCTCCTGGTTTTGACACCTCCCAAGTGTGTGTGAACGACACTTTTGAAGTCACAAGACGGGAGGGTGAGAATTGCAGAACCCTCACCCCCCAAAAAATCCCAAACCAAAGCTCATTGTTGTAGTTACAGTAGTTCTGCGCTAGCACAAGCAGAGTTGTGAACCAAGATGAAAAATTACATTCCAACTTGTTTATGTGGTCACTTTGCACAAAAGTGAAAATGGCTCAAATTTCCAAATCCCTGCCAGCATCTGCGACATCAAACATTTCACTTGCTTCTTACTGCCAGCAGGTATGCACTGTATGTCTTACCATGGGAATGAGCCCACAGTCCAAATGTGTACTTCAGTGGTGCTGTATAGGACACCGATCCTAAATCCAGCCACTGAGAAACTAGAGGACCGATTCCTGTATCCTAGGAAAATGGTTGAGTCTATCTTAAATATTTTTTGATACTGTTAGGTGAAGTGATCTTCCAGCTCTGCTTGGATTTACTGCTTTGGATCAATGATTTCTTCTGCTGGACAGAAATAACTACTACAAAGTACAAAGTGGCAGTGTTGGCTTCATCTGGAGAAACTGTGGTCATGTCAGCCTGACACTGAGCTTCAGTGAACACAGCACTGGCCTGATTCTTCTGCAGCCCCTTGATAATGAATCTGCTTCTGAATCACAGTGACAACATCCTCAGTGTTTCTGACCTGGGAGAATTCTAGACCATGAAATTATGGATTTCTGTGGTGGCCTGTCATTGCAGTACAGCAGAAAGGCTTTTTTTGTCCTGCTCTTTTTTTTGCTGCCACGTGGCAGAACAAAGTTGTTCTGCTCCTTAAAGCATGCAGATAGCTACGGACGTGCATTAGCTAGAGCCGTGGGCTTAGATATCTGATCCCAGCTGCAACATTTTCCCTTTAACTTTTCTAAGGGAATTTTCTTTTAGAAAAAGAAACCAAGGCAAGAAATCAGTTGTGAATCAGAGATTCCAAATCAGCATCTAATTTTCCCATTTCAGACTTGAGCTGAATTTTTCGTGACAATTTCAGTACAGGAACGTGTGTACAGGAATTTGTTTTTTGTATTCATTGCATTAGATAAGGAATGTGTATGGCAGTTGCTAATAGAAAAGGCAATTTTTTAAAATGCCATTTGAACCTGTTGTTTGCCCCCCTGAGGAGTGCATTTGTCTGGATTCTTCTGCTTACAGTAGGTAAACCCAGTGATACATGATTGCAGGTTTTGGCACTGTCTCTTCATATTTTAACATGAAAAATTAACTTTTTACAAATTACAGTATAAACTGAAAGCTTCAGAGGACTGGGGAGATGGGGAGGAGAATAAAACTGGAACTTCAGTTTCTTCAGCAGATTCTATATCTGTCCATCCCCCATCTGTCCATCTGTCCAGCTTTTCTTCTTCATGAAGTGTCCTTAAAAACGGTTCCAGCCTCTGCTGCCGAATGTACTGTGTTCTCGTGAATGTGGAATTGTGCAGGATTTGACCAAAAAAACCCCAACTCCATCCATCTGTTTTAAGACTTGAGGTGCACCCCCAGGGACGTGGGGCTGAAATGCGATGTGAAATGGAAGTACAGGAAAGCGGGGCAAGAGGGTCCCTGGGGCAGGGGAAAGTGCCAGCGGGGTGAGCGCCAGCAGCCAGGCCCAGGGAGCGGGTGAGGAGGTCGAGCTTCCCACAGCAGCCCCGCCACAAATTCCTCGCCCTTATCCTGGCAGCTGAGCTGTCACCCAGCTCCCGCTCCCGGGCATCGAGAACATCTAATCCTGCAGGTCTGTGCTGCTTTGTAAGTTTCCGTACACGGTGGGTTTTGGTGAGATTGGGTCTGTGGAATGAGGCTGCCCTGGTGCATCTCTCACCTGACACGTACTTGCAGCTGTTTCACCTGCATCCATCTGCAGAGATCCTTCTGCACCCGCCTGGCCGTCGTCCACACCCTGCCCATCACCGCGGGGTGCTGGGGTCCCAGGACCGCTGGTGCTGGCTGAAGCACCTTGGGTTATTAGGCAGACCTGAACTGGTCTCCTCGCCGCTCCAGCCGCGGATACTTGTGTTAGCAGCAAGGCTGCTTGTAGTGTGAGGTTACACGTTGGATTTAGAGTTCCGCAGGGAATTATGAAATGTTTCTCTTGCATTTCACAGCAGAGCGAGATTGCTAGCAAGTGGGTTTTCTTGGTTTAATTAATCTGCGTATACTTCAATAGTGTACGTAGTGGGTTTTGTGCATTAAACCTGCGGAAGTCCAGGGAAGGGGAAGTCTCATCCAGCACAACGGTGTGACAACCTCCTGCCCCAGGAACACGGGGAGAGCTGAACTGACACACCGAGCTCATGGCAGGCACGGGGACGTCCTTGCAGGTACTTTGTCAGTGTTAGAAGAGTTGAAACCCCTAAACCTGGGGGATGAGTCGTAATTGCTGGAGGTAGGAAGAGCAGGAGGGACACAGTATGTGAAGCGAAAATTACAATTGCCCACTTCTGAGCATCGCAATCCAGGGCAGGAATTCCTGCAGATCAGAAATAGGTGTCTAGGGGATTCTGCCATGGAGCAGCAGTCAGTATGTAAGTAACCATAACATCGAGCAGTAAGGAAAAAAACTTCAGTATTACTGACTGTCTTCAGAGTGGAGAAACAGAATTTACTGTGGGGGAATGCACTTTAAACATGTCCTGAAGGTTTCATGCTGATTTTCAGTTCTAAGATAACCTTCCAACGTTGTATATTTTTGCAGATAAGTGAATTTGATCATTGAAGGAAAGATTGATTGTCTACATAGGCATAAACGTGATGTAAATTAATTTGTCAGGTACAATACAGTTATATTCAGGAATGCAGGTATTTAGTAATTAATAGAATTGGCTTCCCAAAAATGAAAATGATGGGCAAATTGAGTGGGTTGAAGTACTTAAACAACTGTTCTTTAAGTTGTTTCCTAAGACTTTTTGAATGCCCTAAATATTTTTTCTCATGAAGAGAAGTGAAGGCAGCAAAAAGACAAAACAGCAAAATGTAACAAATTGAGGGAAAAAATAGGGAAACTGAAATGTTTCCGTCAGTCAGGAGGCACCGTACAGTTCACAAGTGAATATATCCATAAATACCTGTGGGCAGTTATAAGAACTAATACAATTTTTAAATGTGTCAGGAACACAGTAATTGGTAGCAATTTTGTAGACTAGACTGAAATGGCAAAGTGTCTAAGAAGAGGCAGAAAGATTGAGCTAATGGCCCTGTTTTGTCTTTGCACGCTGTGTTCTTGCCTTGCCATAGTAATGACATTTCATTTCTACTATTGGTACTGAAAGAATTTTCAAGGGAAGCTATTTGATAACTTCGAGTGGGCAAAATCACCTTACCCAGGAGAACTGAAAGATTTTGCTGAGGCAAAACTTGTTTGGATGGAGACATTTCTCAGGTCTGGCAGGAAGCTGCCTTTGGAACAGAGCTTGAGAAGAACAAGCCTGGAAAGGGGAGGCTGTTCAGGCTGCGTTTGTTCTGGGGCAGCTGATGGGAAGGCTGAAGTGCCGTGGGAATGCCGGGCAGCATAGTCAGTAGTGCTGTTTGATGGAAAATGAACTGCTGAGCTGTACTGTGAAAACAAAACACATTGTTAATAGGGACACTTTCATAGGCAAGGCTACCAATACATCCTATTGAGTCACATTCAATGTGTTTGCTGTGTATTTTTTTGCATGTTACAGCCTAGACTGTGTCTCCAGAAGCTGTAATGTTTTTTGCTCTCCTCCAGTAGCATGAACCGTGTAGGACCTGTGAAATAATCAGCTAGTGGGAGATGTCTACACACAGCAGCGGGTTCCCAAGAGCTTTGGTAGCTAGAAGTTAAATAGCTGCTGCCAGTAAATAGAGCTGTTGCCAGTATGAAGCCGACAGTTCTGTGTATCAGCAGAACCAGCCAGCAGCTCCATGGCAGGCTGAACACAGGAACAAGACAAGCTGCATTTCATCCCCCCTGCCTAAAAAGGACCTGAAGCAGGACTCAAACTGACCTCCTTATCCATTTACGGCGTGGTTCACCTTCCTGGCAAAACCTCCTTATTCTCTCCGCTTTGGCCTGACAGGGTGTTGGTGGCTGTCCCTGCTGAGGGGGATTTCCCCGCCCTGGCCCCTGCTGTCCCCAGGAGGCGGGAGGTGCTGGTGGGCTCCCAGGGGCAGCCTGCCTTGGGGCTGGGGGTGCTGTGGGGAAATCCACTCTGGCCATTCTCCTCTGTTTTCTTTTGCTCTCTAAAACAGAGTCCTTCAGGATCCACGTTACCCTTTTGGAGCTATGATAAACATTTTCAATGGCATAAATGAGAGTGGGATGTTGAACTCCTGTTAATTTATTAAGGACTGAGCCATCAAGCTTATGATGCTTTTCTCTTTAGAAGAAAATACCAGCTGATGTAATACATTACATACAGATTGCAGTTTAACGGGAGAATTCCTCATGTCCTGCCCTGTGTGTTCTGAGTTCACTAATGATGATTGTTAAAAATGCTCTTTGGGAGACAACAAACCAGAAACTATGGAAACTGTAAGCACCTAGCAAAGCAGGTGTGGGTGCTATTAAAATCTGGGATTTTTTCCCAATCTTGTGGAAATTGGCCTATCTGCAGTTTGTTTAAAGTACTTTTTAAAAGGCCATTTTAAACTTTAAGAAGCAGACTATTAGCAGGTCACAGGTGAAGGTCAAAACAAATCTTGTAAGATCAAGAAGAGGTTCAAAACCTCATTTATTGGTTGTCCTGTAAATGCTGTCCTGTGGCTAGATACACATACCTTAACTCATACATCCTGATAGCACTACAAGAAATCTACTCATTTTTTTTCTCTAGTGAGTAGTAGCTATGAGGAATATTAGAATTTTTTCTTCATTCTTAAAACACAGCTGAAGATCAACAAGTCTCTTATTGTGAAAAAGTATGATAAAAGTACACATTCTTTTTTAGACAGAAATACTCTTCTGGATAAGGATTTTATTATGTACAGGACACAACTTTTGGGGGGATTTAAAGTCATATTTTCAAGATGTAGCTGAGCTTTAAAAGAATATACCTTCTGACTTCTGCATAGAAACAAATTTAACTTGAAAATGATGTTTCTTCACATACAGGAAAAAATCCAGACTCAGTACTGCCTGCAGCATTTCCTGAGGTTTAACCTTTATGTGAAAGAGAGGAAAAACATTGGATTTCTCTTTTCAGCTCCCTTCTTTGATTTTTTGCATTAGTTTAGCCTTTCCTCCATGGTGCCCAGTGCTTGGTTTGAATGACCATGTAGTTAAAATTCATCTGTCCCTAGTGAAAAAAAAAAAGCAGTGTCAGTGTTTGATAGCAGAGACAACAGTATCGGTTTTATTTCTTAAAATGATCAGCCATGAAATACAAGAAGGTGTAAAGAACTCTTATTTTAATTCCACAGTGGCTGTCTGTATGTTAAATCTGAGATGACGGATTTATTTACTGATACCCAGAACAGACACAATAACCCCTTTTGTTGTGCATGTTGAAAATGGAAATCTGTTGCTCTCCACAAACCCAGCAATGTTCATACTGCGAAGCAATAGCATATAAGTACTTAATTCAAAGCATAGTCAGCCAAAGATATTCTTCCTATCCTCTGTTTATTATTAAATCTGTTTTCCAATTACTTAAAGTATTTTTCTTATTTAAATGATTTCCACGATATCAGCACACCATACTTTTTCCCTGCTGGACCGTTGCTGGGATTGGACCCACTTGAGCTCAGCCTCTCATTAATCTCAGGTGTTGGGCTCTAATGAAACATTTGTTCACGAACTTCATCATAAAATCCAGGATCTCAAAACTTTCCAAACCTTCAGATTTGCATTTGCACTGTGCAAAAACATAAATGTAAAACTTGGTGTCAAATATGAAGAGCAAACTTAAAAAAAATAGCTGGAACCTCTCTTATACTAGGTTTTTGTTTTCGGGTGGTTTTTTTTGAGTCACAGCAGAGTGAATTTTAGTAATAGTGTCATGTGCTGGTGTGGCTACCTGTTCCAGTGGGAATTAAGCAGATATTAATAATGTGCTTTTGAAAATCCCATGGACTCACTTTGTGCTTTTACCACTTAGTAGAATTAAATACTTTTGAAGAAATTGGCCCTGAGCTCCTGAATGAGAATATACTTCCATTGGTTAATTTCCTTTCAGATCAGTCTTGAAATGTTTAAAGTTCTCAGCTGAATAGCTTTGAGGTTGATGAACCAAAGTCTGAAGGAGAGCTGCTTTTTCCATTTGTTGTCCTCTTAGAAGCAGGTTCCCTTTAGAAATGTGACCTCTCTGAGCCTTCAAATATTTACGGTAAGGGGATCTGTTTGAGGCAAAGTAAGAGAATCGTCTAAATCCTTAAGAGCACGCAGTAAAAGTCTTTTTTTAGATCTACTAAATTAGCAGAGCAAGAGGGAGACAACAAGACGCGTGTGAGACACTATAGGCACCAGCCTTAAGTGTCCAAGATGACGGAGCTAGTGTGGAAGTTAACGAGATCAAGTCCAATCAATATGAGCAGTTGAAATGAGCTGAACTCCACTGTCCTGAATGTTCTTCTGGATTGTTTCGTGTGTATGTGCTCTGGATTGTTTCGTGTGTTTGCATAGATTTGAGCAAGTGTGTGTGTCTCTCCTTCCCAGGAGTGGAAGGTAGACAGAAAGGGAAGGGGAAGAGGGACGCATTCTTTGAAAGTTTCCTAAAAGACCTTCTGCATAATGCCACTTCAGGGAGCCAGTGGGTTTGAGGCTGAGCAGTGGGGAGCAGGAGCACGTTGTTTCAGCTCCCTGGTGAGTACTTCATGGTGGAAAACACTCGCCGCTCCCCTGCCTCCGTGTCTGGAGGCTCCACAGCCCTGATTCGGGAGTTATACATTTCTTGCTTTCTCCATGTCTGTGTAGCTACGATAGCTGCTCTGGGGAGAAGCTTCGTTTGATATATTCCACCCGCAGAGATTATCCCAGTGGCAGACGGACAGAGGTCCCAGGGAATGTGAAGTGTGCAGCACTGTGTGTGCCCTCGTAAAGGAAGGCTCTTCCGCGCTGCACCGGCTCCTTCGCTATGTGTATGCTATAGTAAGCTTTTACACGTATTTTGGGATTACTTTGAAGATTGTCTGACGTGTACATGTGCACTATGTATGTCTTTTCAAAAGCATTTGTTCTGGGCAGCTTTTCCTGCCAGTTGTTTGCTGTTGTCCTTCATGGCTAGCTTGTTTTCCCCTTCTCACCCTTCTGCTTTATTTCACCAGTTTTAAAAGGCCAGCAAGATGAATTGCCTTAATTTTAATGTTTACTGTCCCTTCTGAATTTAGAGATCACCTTCTGAAGAGCTACATTTACTGTAAGATTGGTCACTAATACGTCATTTTTACTAACTAGAAAAAATTCTACATAGATTTTAAAATTAGACTTCAAAATATTAGATATGCATCTGTGTTTTTTCTTTCTTGAATAATAATCTGCTGGACCAAAATGCCAGATCCCCTCCTGTATTAGGGAAACTGCTATGCTGACCCATTTTGCCCTAACGTTAATTAAACTGGTAAATAGAGGTTGCTGTGTAGGGCGCAATCTCCCGTAGTAACTCCCACGTCACTGCACTTCTGTGTCATTAGTGTAGATGTTGATCGTGCGAGACAGGTGTGGTTGGGATTTGCTATACCATAGGAATGCCTCTGTTTTCTTGGGTTTTTTGCTTGTGTTGCACCCTTCAGGTGATTCTGACTTGCTTCTGGATTGGGAAGCTCTGAAGAGGCTTAAAGCGAACTGCTCGTTACCTCTGAACGTCATTCTGAGCCAAGCCCTGGGTGAAGGTGTCTTTGCTGGGCTTTGTGCCAAGTAACCTGGGTCTTAGCCTCGGGACGTGACGTAGGTCCACAGTTAAATGCATCTATGAATTTTTGTAGGATCAAGCCCTGGACTTGTTGTAAGAGGTTAGAAATGTGAACAGCAGTTGTGGATTTTAAAATAGATTTAATTGCATCTTCTTATGTTTCATTGTTGGTCTCTGAAAGTTTTCCAGGGGCCTTTAGGACCCCTTCTAAAATCAGATGTGATAAGAAGTGGTGGAGTCACCATCCCTGGAGGTGTTTAAGAAACATGTCGATGTGGTGCTTAGGGACATGGGTTAGTGGGCTGGGTGGTGTTGGGTTGGCAGTTGGACTTGATGATCCTTGAGGTCTTTTCCAACCTTAACGATTCTATGATTCTAAGATTCTGCAAGATTTTAAGGTTTAGCTTTACCTAAAACCACGCCAGTGTTTTCTACCCGTCCCTTTTATCTAACAGTGCGCATTCACAGGTTTGACAACTGAACTTTACTACATCTGGGAATGGTTTCCTCTGAAACTCTAGTACTGGAGCACATACGAAGGGATGGGGCTGTGCACTACATGCCCGTCTGCTGATGTGGAAGATAGTGCCATGCCAGCTGGTGGCACTGCGGGGCTGGGGTCCCTCTGCTACTATATCCACATCTGTAGTATTGCTCTCCCTATTACAGTCTTTACAGACAATCAGGGAATACAGGGAACAGCTAAAGAGAAATAGTAAGTGAGAAGAATCATATGCTGGAATTGTATGCTGGATATCTTCAGATACAATATGGAGTATCTTCAGGTGGGAGCCGTGGCCCAAGAGATGGTGCTGAGTCACGGGATGAAGAAACTACAGTCTACGTTTCTGCACAGACCAAACACTTCATCATGACCACCTCAGCCCATAGTCCAAAGCTAAACGGATGACAGGGGCTGGTAAAGCAGAGCAGGCCCATGGACTGTGGTTTTGTCCTTCTACAGACCCGTTGGTGCTTCAAAGACCGTTTTTATCACTGCAGTGCCCCTGAGGCCATGCCCTGACGTTGGCTATGTTTATATTCCCTGCCTTTCTTTGACCACACCGGTACAGATCATAACCAAAGGAGTTTGCACCTCTGGGCGCAATAGATCAAAAGTTGGCTCTGAGGTTGAAGTGTTGGACTGAAGTAAGATACGAGCTGTCTGGAAACGCAAAACTAAAAAAGCTAAGGTTGTCTGGAAAAGCTAAAATACAATTTAGGCTTTCTGACATAAAGCCAGCCCTAAGTTAGGCTGATGAGATAGGCTAAGGTGAGGCTGGAGGGTAATGTTTCTTGCTTTCTTTTTGTGAAGAAAATGGGCCGTCCTCCCTCAGCACATCCATGCGGGGGGATCAGACATTGTTGCCTGGTGTAGCCCTGCAGGCAGCCGTCTGGGGACTCAAATCCCTGGCTGTTATCCTTAGTTCACAAGTGGTAGAGGTCTCTCACAATAACAACAAGCAAGGACATTTGAACTGGCAACGCTGACAGAGACAATTTATAGTCTATTGTGTGGGTGCAGCTGCTGAGCATTCATACCCTGCCACCCTCTTGGCATTCCTGACTCTATTTTTGATGAAGGATGTTTAACCATGAATACCTTCGTATCACAGCATAATTTAATCTCTTGGCCATTTGCATCTTTTCTCTGTTCCCTTCCTCCAGCTTTCCTTCCTTCCCATACTCCTCACGCACATCTCTGGGGGAAAAAAAAAAAAAAAGTGTGTGTGTGGCTGGGGAATGAAGCTAAAACCATCATCACACATCAGAAATACAATTTGGTAACAGAAGGAGGAGTTGTTTGGAAAATATTTTACATAAACCAATTCTGAAACCAGGAAAAATCCTGTATTTACTACTGCAGTTAAAAATCCTTTTATGCAGTTAATGGGATAGAGTTCCACCGTGTTTTTAATTGCCATCCTTTCAAACTCCACTTTTAGGGTTTCCTAAGGATGGGGCTTACTACAGAGAGGATGCTCAGTGTGTTCTGCACGGGCATTGCACACCCTGCGAGCAGAGAGCTCTGGAGAAAAGGTCTTTGTACAGTTACATTTTCCTTTGTTAAATGATTAGTTTTACCTTTTTTCCAGGTAAGGCATGTTCAGTCATACAGCTGAGTCTAGTCACACTGACCATACGTAACTGGAGCAGTAGCTGCACCCAGCTCCCTGTCTGAGCTGAGCCTTCCCTTGCAGGGGGTCAGTCCAACCCCAAGCTGTGGGCTGAAGCCTGTGAGCAGGGTTGCAGTGACAAGCCCGTGCCAGGACTGCCGGCAGCCCTCAGGTGTCAGGTTGTCGCGGCATCATTTTTCTCCCTTGCTACATCACACGCTGACCCCTTTTTCTGCTGTTTTTCTAGTTACTGATAGAATTTCCTGACAATAAGTGTCCATATTATGGTTATCCCTGTTACAACACAGACTAAAAAGGACAGAGTAAAATCCCTGAAATAGTTGAACAGTGGGTGGAAAATGGTAGTAGATTATTTTACCTAAGAAAATGGGTTGCGGTGGGGGTGAGAAAAGAAAGACTGTGTCTTATTTCCATCTATGTTTTTTTCCAGGAGTACGCCAAGGGCATGCTGTGCACTTGCACCCAGCAGTCAAGGAGCATGCACCCTGCAGGGTGTCCTGCTTCGAGGAGAAAGCTCCGTCCGTCGTCGCTGCACAGGCTTGCTGGGCTTTCAGGTTGCTGGGCAATCAGCCCTAGGATCTTTAGGGTGATGTCCAGAGTATCAAGCAGTTTAGGCAGAAAGAACTGATATAAATTAAAAGAAGGGATTTATGACATCTTGAAAACCAGCCTCTATTGGTTTTTTGTTGTTTTTAAAAATTATTTTTATTTTATTTAGTTTAGTTTTGTTTTGTTTTTTAAATGCTTCCGCTGTTTTTCGTCATGCCTGCAGGGAGGCTGAGCCCTCTGCCTGTCTCAGCACACAGGAGAAAATTCTGCATGGCTGTGATTGACAAGGCCATGATGTCCTGTCAGGGAGGCTGTGTTTTAGAAATAAAATTGCTTTGGGAAATTACAATGGGATAGCTTCCAGTGAACTAAACTGAAAGTGCCTTTCAAACACAGGGATGCTCATNTGTTAATTCATTTTTTTGGTTGTTTTGCTCTTGATGATGGCTATCCATAAACAAGCTTTTTTAACAAATAGATAGGGATTTTGAAGATGAAACTAGCAAGAGTTCCAGATGCTTTTGTAAGAGTCTTACTGCACATTTATTTTCTATTCATGTCTAATTTGCAGGTGATGATACGTTTATATGCCTGGGATTCTATTCTTCCCACCCCCAGTTAATGCTAGTGAAAGTTGCCAGAAGTGACTATCCTGTAAACTAGAGTGCTCTTTTTACCCCAGGACATCTGTCTAGTGGTACAGAAACCTCCTCACCTCTCCATTGTTGTCTTAGTTCTGAACTGGAATCAGCTTGACACACTAAGAGTGTGTATATCTGTAGCTGCACACAGAGCCTACTCTCTTGTACTGAAATCTGCTAAATTTTGCCACAGACTTTAGTAGCAGATCCATCAGTAGTCTGCCATCATATCTCAGGTGGCTATATTAAATAATTTTAAAATAAACAAACAGACCTTTCTGTAAACACCTTTTACCTCACTGCAGACCCCTGTTTTGTTTTGTTTTTTAAATGCTTCCGCTGTTTTTCGTCATGCCTGCAGGGAGGCTGAGCCCTCTGCCTGTCTCAGCACACAGGAGAAAATTCTGCATGGCTGTGATTGACAAGGCCATGATGTCCTGTCAGGGAGGCTGTGTTTTAGAAATAAAATTGCTTTGGGAAATTACAATGGGATAGCTTCCAGTGAACTAAACTGAAAGTGCCTTTCAAACACAGGGATGCTCATCATTTTCTATCCCCTTTCCATCTATTATCCATCTGCAATTCTCATGGGGAGAGAGAGGGGTTTCTGTTATTTCCTGGTCTATGTTTTTCTTCCCTCTTTCCCCTCTCCCTGTCTTTCACTGCTGAAATATGTCAGCAATGCCAGGAGGCTGGTATGCCCTGGGAGGGTAAGAATAGTCTACAATGGTAGAGGTCAGTCCTGTTGTTGTTTGCCTACTTGCAGTTGTCTGAACAGAGGATCCACACAGGAGATAGGAGCAATTGGATCTGAGAAGCCAGAGATTTCGCAAGACAAACTGTTAAAGCCTTAAGAAGATTTGTTCCAACATCCCAAACTAAGAGCCCTGTTCAAGTCCTCAAAATAATCCTTCATCAATACGTTCTTGTGGCTGGGTTTCTCATTTCCATCCCTGACCCTTACCAAAAATACTTTTTTTTTTTCTTTTTTTGTTTTCCCCTTTCTTCCCTGTCTAGGTCTAATTTCCTTTGGAAATGCAAAAATTGTTAGGACATCAGGAGCTGTAAGTCTTGTGAGCCTGTTCAAACATGGAGCACTGGGACTCACTGGGATTTTTGATTGTCACCCTCAACTACAACGTGACAATTGTGGGTAAGTACTTTAAAACAGCTCTCTTCCTTTTTTTTTTTTTTTTTGCTGCTCCATATCCTGAAGCCAACCAAGTGTCCTGCTGATAAACAACTTTAATTTCTAGCTATGCCTTCATGATCCTTACAATTAGAAGTTGTTATTTAGATACACTCTGTGAGTGAGTGGTTAGTGTATTTCTTTTCTTGTTAAACAGATTTCCTGCTCACTCTCTGGTAGACGTTTTCTGAGCTTGATGTAAAATATTCTGGGAAGGTTTTCAAATTTGGCTTTTCTTGGTACCTGAGCTCCCAGTCGGCTCTAATGGCTGTTGTAGGTAGGGATCATGGTGAAAACACGTAGAAGAAACACTTTATTTAAATCACATAAAGTGAATGGTAGAATGTATGCAATAGCTTTAGTGATGACTTAAGAAGTTTAAAGAAGGGGGAGAAAACCCCTCTTTTTTACAGGAAGAAGTTTGTGGTTGATTACTGTTGTGGTTGATTACCATTGCTTTTCATTCATTATTTTTATAAACTAACAAAGTTCACACACATTTAAAAAACCAACCATAAAATACAGTTGGGTTTTCCCCAGCTAACAGCCACCTGAGTGCTTTTTTTTCCCCCTTCTTGTTTAAATAAGGCACTGTTCCTTTCTCATGGGCTACTTTGAACAAAGTGTGAGCCAGAGAAAAACTTTCAAGGGCCTTTCAAAGAACCTTTGCCTCCAGCTGTGAGCAGCTGCTGTGGTTTGTGCTGTGCATCGCGGGGAATATCCAAGTGAGCTGCAGGGGAGGTGGTCAAGAGGCTTGCTCTAGTTTGTTTAATCAAGATTGAATCGTTAGGGAAGGTGATGCGTGAAGGGGTTATCTCTAAAATGTGTGTCATGCTAAACTACTTCCTAAGGAGTCATTGATTTTTCTTAAGCAGCAATCCCTACTGTAGATGTTCTAATTAAAAATTGATAGTGAAATAGCATATAGTATTTTGAGCTTAATTAATGAATGTGCTTCAAACACTTTGAGGTTCTCACAGGGAAAAAATGCCACTTAAGGATGAAGCATCACTTGTGAAAGATGATTCTGTACAGCTGGTGTTTTCTGCTGACCCACGCTGTGTCAGAGAGAGTAATGGTACAGGCTGTCACCAAAATGAAGGACGCTGAAAACAGCAAAGCCACCACCAAAGTTCAAGTGATTAGATAAAGAAAGAATGGAAGGTCCTCAATTTTTTTATGGTTAGATAATACATTATTTTGCCAGGAGCAGTGGGTTTCTCTGATGATCTCTCCTATAGCTTATATATCCTTAACCTTTTTCCGGGTGAAGTTTTTCCACTTCAGAGTGCAGTTTAACTTTTCTAGCCCATAATCAGTCTACAAGACACAAACGGTTTATATGGAACATTTGAACAGCATGCTTAGTACAGTAATGGGTATCACAGAATGTTGCAGAAACATTTAACCACCAAGTACAGGGCAATAGCTTTATGGGAAATAGAAAATTGTTGTTCAAGACCTGTAAATAATTGTATGTTTTATACAAAAAAAAATGCGTTGGGATCTGGCTTTTTAAAAAGCATTTAGAATGTGTATTGGTCTTATTTCACAGGCTGCCTTTAAAACCTTTTGTGCTTGTGAGATGTGCAATCACTATTAATGACTTGAGATTTTCAGCACATTTCTCACCCACTAACTCCATGTAACATGCTGCTTTTTGGTGAGTGAGTCTCGCTGTTGGTCTGTCTGAGGTTATGACTGGTTCCTTAACCATTCCTTAAAGTACAGAATTAATCTTATTACTCTCTTCTGTTTTGTTTTGTTGTGTTTTTTTGGGGTTTGGTTTGTGGTTTTTTTTTTGTTCCTAAGTGTGCTTTTTCTCTTTTCTTCGCATGTTTTAAAAAGATGTGAAATTAAAGCAAGGGATTATTATACTAAATTACTTTTTCAAAACTGTATTGGGAACTAGTAACAGGACTAAAAAGGAAACTTGGGAAATTCAAGTGCTAAACTTAACTTCAGATGTTGAATTTTTCCATGTGTTTGTACATAGATTTTTAATTTTTGACAATATAACCGTATAACTTTTGGCCTTCCTATCCTGCCAGGAAAAGGACTTATCTTTCTTTTTTCTTTTCTTTTTTTTT
>VZTO01001533.1:166482-188418 GCA_013400615.1 Syrrhaptes paradoxus
TTTTTTTAATAAATAACTTTGTCAATAATACAGAAGTGTAACTTTGCAACAAACTTTTAATATCAACCTACCCCATCCGAAAGTCCCTGAAAAAAATATCATGAACAATACAATCTCATTCACACGGTTTGATCCTTAGGGTACCAGTGCCTGTTCTTTCACTGCTGTTGGTGCAACGGAATAAGGGTAAGGCCGAGTCTTTCCAACCAAAGTGGATGAGACCAAGTCCTACCTAAAGCAACCTTATGAAAGCATGCAGGGAAAGATGAAGTAAGGCTTTACTCGGTGTCAAGACAGAAGGGAGCTTTTTCTGTGAATGGAGAGAGAAGATATACATGAAGGTGAACAAAGGCTGGAAGCCACAATCAGATGGGGCAACCGAAGAAGCAGCAGAGAGAATGACTGGAGTACACATGTGCACACACAAATGCACATTTGTAGGACATTTTGCATAGGTTTGCTGATAGCACCTGTTAACTAGCTCACTAGTAAATACCAGTCTAGACACAACAGAGAGATTTTGTTGGCTAAGTAAACTCTACATACAATTTCATGGCCAAGACCAAGAACTAATACTATGTCATGGAACAATCTTTTGTATCTAGAAGAGCTCCGTACTGTGTTAGCTAATCTATATTATTGAAAAAGGACAAAATTCAGGTGCAGAGGTATGAAACCAACAGCAAGGAAGAACTGTAAGTGAAATGGGATTATTCACTCAATTGTGGACTCTTTTTATCAGATTTTAACATGTTCAGAGAGTTTTTGTTAGGCTGAGGTTTCTCTGGGCATAGCTTATTGTACACCAAACTCCTCCGCTGTCAAGTCTAGATAAAGGTTTGAGAATGTGTCAGCTAATACATTTTCACATGAGTTTCAGTCCCAGTCAAAACAAAGCCAAATAGGAGCTTTTAGGAGAGGAGATTGATTGCACAGGCTATTTCTTCAAATGTCTTGTGTATGGAGAGAGCATTGCTACATTATCTGCCTTCCCTTCCTTCTCAGTGCTCTGACTCTTTCTTACCTTTTCTTGTCTTCTAGGAAAGATCTGGCTAATGTTAGTAATTCTGCTGCGAATGGCAGTGGTAGTGTTAGCAGGCTATCCACTCTACCAAGATGAGCAAGAGCGCTTCGTCTGCAACACCCTGCAACCAGGATGCTCCAATGTTTGCTATGACTTGTTCTCTCCCGTATCTCACTTCAGATTCTGGCTCATTCAGACTGTGTCTATCCTGCTACCATATGCTGCATTCAGCATTTATGTTTCGCACAAGGTAGCTATGTACATTGTAAGAATGCACTGTTTGGTGCATGGATGCAAAGGGAATAAGTGTCTGTCAAGCCCCAAAGACCTGAAGAAGCTCTGTAGAAGTGCTGTAGTCAATCAATTAGGTTGTGGTACAGACAGCCTAAGTGTCCTTAATTTTTCTAGGGCATATACTGTTCATCTTTTTTTTAGAACACTACTTGAGGCTGCCTTTGCAGCTATGCAATACTTTTTTTTTGGATTTTTTGTTCCTGAGCGCTTTTCCTGCTACCATTCACCTTGTACAAGCACGGTTGACTGTTACATCTCCCGGCCCACCGAGAAATCCATCATGATGATTTTCATCTGGGGGGTCAGCAGTCTATGCTTTCTGCTTAGCCTTGCAGACCTTGCCTGTGCTCTCCAGAGAATGACAGCAAGAAACCAAAAGAACAAGCAGCTTGCAAACGTCCGTGTAGAGAGTGAGTGCATTTTAAATATTCCCCTGGTACAACATGGTAGCTCTTCTCCACCTCAAAATCAAGACTGTCCGGTATCAAATAGCAGCCACACCAGTGATGGCTCTTGCTCTCTTCTCTCTGAAGAGGAAGAAGAGGCTGTTCTTCATCCTGAAGTGGTCTCTCAGCAAACTGCCAGCACTAACCTTAACAGCAACAGCAATAAGCCCTGTATGTCAGGAGATCCTGCTGTTAAGCAAGATAGCACTGAAGGACCGCTGTGCACCGGTGACCAGCAAGGAGCTACTTGCAGGCAAGCGAGACCCAGGCTTCAGCAAGACTTCACTGAAGATACTGCCCTGACTTTGAGACCTCAGATCAAGTCTCACCTTGGAGTTTCTTCCTCTGTAGTTCAGAGCAAGCTTTTAGGATACTACCCTTCAGCTGAACTAAAAAACCCTGACGCACAATCAAATTATAGCAGTACTAGTTGTGTGAGGTCAAGAAAGTCAGAATGGGTATAGAGCCCTAAGGGAACACTATCCCAGGACACATCATCGCATCACTGAGGAGGTTTCAGGTAGTTTCAGCTGGATCCCTTGGCTGAAGTTATGCTGCAGAGACGCTACTATGCTGTGTTCCTCCACTGAAGAGGAAGCAAAAGCCTCGGATAAGAGTTTGAAGGATATTACACTAAGAGATCTGTTCTTTGGAAAATGTAACACCTTTGTTTTTCTGAGAGTAAGTGACTTGAAAAAGCTGGAGACTGTCACTGATGTGACTGACCTGATTTTCCAGGAGCACATGTGAACACTTGTTTACTGTAACCTAGTTTTACTGCAAAAGATTGAGCTTAGGAAAGATATGAATTTTAAACACAGTTCTACACTGTCTACTGTAAGGAGGTCAATTTATCTCCTTGTACTGAATTCTCTAAGCCCACTTAAGAAAGGATATTAAAGAAAGAAGAGTGGACAGTGAATAACATAAAAATACATGTTTTGCAGCAAAGCATTAATGTGTAAAAAAGCCCTTGGATCTTACAGATTGAAGGCTACACCCACCCTAGTCAGCAACACCAAGGCAGTCCTTTTCTTTGACGCTGAGGCCAGCTGGCACAGTCTGACCATGTCCGAGTTATTCAGCTCCATTAGTTTCCAAAAAGGGTGGCTGCATCCACATCAGCTGTTGGGAATGGTCCTGTGCTCAAGAATTGTTCAGGAGATGACTGGGAGGTGTGGGTCAGGAGTGTGCCAGGGAGTGCTCCAGCCACCTGGGGACCGAGCTCCAGTGTCCATGCCTGGCACCACTAAGGGCACTGCTGGAGATGTCCTGCGGGCACATCTACAAGGTGTTACGTGTCTCAATCTGAAACAGTCACGCTAGGCTCTTGATTTCAGTAGGGGGGTGAGTCACCTGACCTGGTTTAGGTATCTCTGAAGGTAAGATGAGTCACTTTCTAGATATACCTGTTTCTCCCACACTGTGATTATCTCAGCCCCAGGCTTAGGGAAAACAGCTTCTACCCCGAGAGAAGGATATAGTGGCAATGTCTATATCAAAGTGCTCACCCTCTTTGTCTGACAGGCTTCTGATGCTAATCATTTGAACATGTGTCTAGATTGAGTGAATCACAGACGATTTTATTACTGTCATGCTTTGTGCTTTCCTGCAGTGTTAATTCTGCTGCATTTACATAAGCGTGGTCCAGCACTGAAGCACAGCAGTGCGTGCGCTGAATTTTCTTTTAGCTACAAGTCAGTGGGGGCTGAAGGTTGCATACACCTGCAGATCATCAGTGGGAGTGGATGTGGAGGAGCATGTACTCTGGGAAATGTACTGGTGGTAGTGTCTTATTGAAACATAATTCAGAGGGTGGCAAGAGCTTGTATTTGTAGACACTGCTTGGAGCTAGAGCAACTCTCTCTCCATGTAGACCCATGCAAAGGAGAAAACAGGCACAGATCCCATCTTGCTCTTACTCTACCATGTAAAAAGTTTCTGTAATGACTTAATGGCTGGATGCTCTGTGCAGAATGTCAAGGGACAACAGCTTTCATATTCTTCCTTGTCTCTCCCATGCATGCAGACGTCTTTAAGAAAGTTTGGCTCATAACGTCTGTGTATCATTTCTCAAATATACAAAGTAAAGATTAGCATTTAATTATCCCTCATCTTCTACATCCCCTCAAAAATTAGGTAGCTTAGTAGATGGACAGAACTGTGCCTTGTGTCAAGAGGCAGAAAAGCACTTTGGGTCCTGAGGTATGATACAGAGGTTTTAATTACTACTTTCTAAGCAGTTTTGCTCTCTATTAGCTGTGTTTGTTTCTTTTATCATGCGTGCTCGTTGTATGATTTGTCATTTCCAGGGTAGGAGCAACATTAATTATTAAACTTATCATAGGCAGAAAAATATAAAATATTTAAACTTCTCATCCTCCAAAGGCTCTTTAACGGGGTCTGTGCTGATTACACATACCATGGCAAAACATGGCAACAATGAAACCTTTTATGATTCATTGCGTCTTCTCAGCTGCGAGAAGGAATGCAAGGAACAAATGTGGATTCAGTCTATTGCTTACATCCCTCAGCATGAGATATAAATAGGATAGGATAAATAATAAATGCATTGTGGCTGGACACACTTTGCTTTTTTGTGTCTCTAGCTAGACATCTTTTAATGACTAAAGAGTCTCATTTCAAATCAAAAAGATCCTGTTTGTGTCTGAAATGGAAAATGAAATTAGTGAACTTCTTCCTTATTCTGTTTGCAGGTTTTTTGTTGTGAGATTGTGGCCTTTGGTTTGTGTCACTGAGCTGCAGACCTGGCTGCCTTTAGGACTTGTGGACCCTTTGACTTGTAATTCAAGAGTCAGTGTAATAAGCACTTAATGCATTTATACAAACTGCATGCTGGAAGTGCAGGGTTTGTATGGGCTTTTCACTGGGGAGTGAATAGAAGCTTCTGGCATCAACAACCTGCTCCTAAGGGAATGTCTCCGAGTCTCTTCTAACAACTGTTTCCAAGTCACATTTATTAATTACAAAGACATGGTTTTACAAACTGGGTAGACCTACTGGCAAGGGAAGACGAAGGGACAACATGCAAACGTGCTTGAACTATTCTGAGCTTCCAGGGCTCAAGCAAATGAAGAGATTGTTGGCAGGGGCATCCGCAATGGGGAGGAGGAAACAGGGAAGACCCGTTTGAAGAACAGAGAGAATCACCTCTTATTTCTTCTTATATCCAATATAACTGAGTGGTAAGGTACCGTGAAGATGTTTAGGTGTCCTAGAAAGAGTGAGTAAAACAGGTAATATACGTGGAACTAGGAAGCAACAAGATTTTCTGCTGTTTAAGCGAAGTTTTTGTCTTTCAGATTTGTGAATGGGTTTCATAAGTTCTTCCAGAACATGTTTCATACTCAGAAAAGGGTTAAAAAATCTGCTTGTTACATTTGCCAGTGTGTCTTTAAATTTTTTCTTAACCCATCTACTTCAGAAGCATTTCTGAAGGTGTGTTGAAAACACACTACTCCTGATCCTGCCCTCAGGAAGCTTTGTCTTGGATTCAGACAGGGCTTCCCTATCTGCAGCACGGGTACCGCTTACATCCTGAGCCGGGTTTACGGGACAATGCATAAGCTACAGATATTGCTCATCGGGTCTCGTGGTACTGAACATGGGGCTGTACAGAAAGGAATTGAGCTCCCTGGAAATAAGAGTTGGAACTGATCAGGAGATCTCTGATAAAATAGTTTTCACATGAGAAATCATTTTTTAATTGGAAAATTATAAAATGCCTAAAAAATGTTGTTTTCTTAGTATCTTTAACTGTACTGTAGCACTTCTCTAGCTAAATATGTATATACTAGGCTGCTGGAGACCTGGAATTTCCAGGTTTTCCATGCAGCAAAGTCAAGTGTAACTGGGAGTTTCTTCAAGATCAGCATGATTTAAATAAACAATCAATTTTTTTACCCCTAAATAAGACAGATTTTTTAAAAACTTCTTTCTAAAAAATTTTTTTCAGTTTCTTTTGTTTTGTTTCATGTTGGAATATGGTTTTTTATACCAAAATAGAAGCCAAATGCCACATTTCAATCAGTCATAATAACTTTCTCCTCTTTTCTCCCACTCTAGGTTGGGTCACTTTGATTTACTCTCATCAGCATAATGGAAAGCTGTGACTCTTTCTTCTCTTGTGAAATACACTGTAGACAGGTGTCTAGGGAATGCATAATTTCCCATTAGCAGCAGTTGTTCTCCATGTTCAGACCAGAATAAGTATTAAATCGGAAGTTAACAATGTAGAAAGATCCTTAGTGTATTCTTTCAAGTTATTAAAATTATCTGCCCTTATGTGATACATCATTATTGAAGTGATTATCTTTCTAGAAGGGATCATTAAAGAGGATATTAATTGCAAATTATTTTATTTTAATATCATGATTAAAATGGAGAACAGATAAATTATTACTGCTTGTAGTATTTTAGGATAATAAAGAAATGCATCTTCAAAAATAGGAAACTGGAGTAGTTAAAAAGGCTGTTCTTTAACTTCTGTCTTTTGTACTACTTTTAATAGCCTGATGTTCAACTGATAGAGAAATAATTTTACAGTGTAATGCTCATACATTGTAATTGAGTTGCTAAAATGTTCTGCAAATTAGATGGTCTCTGTTCGAAGTCGTAGCATGAACTCTTGGCCTGGGATGCACAGCAAAGCCAGTTCTGAAAAATGAGTTAATCATGGCAGAAAGCTGATTCTAAAGTATGAACTATATCCCTACAATTAAAATTATCCAGCATCCATGCATCTGGATTACAATCACAATCTACTTCATTAGCTTTTGCTTTCTCCCCCTTCCCCATCTGTTTTCTTCCATTTGAGTTCGACAGGCAGGATGTCCCAGGCCATCTCCATGACTGTACTGTAATTATGGGAGTACACATACAGTGCTAACTCCAAGGTCAGAGATTGTTTAGGCAAACTTGACACCCACAGACCCGTGGGCCCTGATGGGATGCACCCACAAGTGCTGAGGGCACTGGCAGATGTTATTGCTAAGACACTCTCCATCATCTTTGAAAGGTCACGGAGAAAAGCAGAGGTGCCTGAGTAGCCAGCCTGGATTCACAAAGAGGAAATCTTGCTTAACTAATCTGATAACGTTCTGTGATGGAATAACTGGCTGGGCAGGTGAGGGGAGAGCAGTGGATGCTGTCTACATTGACTTTAAAGGCTTTGGACATTGTGTCCCATAACACCCTCATAGGTAAGCTCAGAAAGTGCAGGTTAGATGGGCGGATGATGAGGTGGGTTGAGAACAGGCTGAACAGCAGAGTTCAGAGGGTTGTGATCAGTGGTGCAGAGTCTAGTTGGAAGCCTGTCACTAGCAGTGTCCCCCAGGGATCAATACTGGGTCCAATATTGTTCAACTTGTTCATCAATGACCTGGACAGAGTGCACCCTCAGCAAGTTTGCTGATGATACAAAACTGGGAGGAGTGGCTGATACACCAGAAGGCTGTGTTGCCGTTCAAAGAGACTTGAACAGGCTGGAGAGTTGGGTGGAGAGGAACGTCATGAAGTTCAACAAGGTCAAGTGCAGGGTCCTGCATCTAGGGAGGAATAACCCCATGCACCAGTACAAGTTGGGGGTTGACTTTCTGGAAAGCAGCTCTGCAAAGAAGGACCTGTGAGTCCTGGTGGATAACAAGTTAACCATGAGCCAGCAATGTGCCCTTCTGGCCAAGAAGGCCGATGGTGTCCTGGGCTGCACCAGGAAGAGTGTTGCCAGCAGGTCCTCTATTCAGCTCTGGTGAGGATGCAGTTGGAGTACTGTGCCTAACGCTGGGCTCCCCAGTACAAGAGAGACATGGGCACACTGGAGACAGTCCAGCAGAGAGCTACAAAGGTGGTCAGGGGATTGGAGTATCTCTCTTATGAGGAAAGGCTGAGAGAGATGGATGGGTCTGTTCAGCCTGTAGAAGACAAGATTGAGAGGGGATCTTCTCTACATATAGAGATATCTAAAGGGAGGGTGTCAAGAGGGTGGGCCAGACTATTTTCAGTTGTGCCCAGTGACAGCAAAAAAGGCAATGGGCACAAACTGAAATACAGGAAGTTCCATCTGAATATGAGGAAAAATTACTTTACTGTGACAGAGCACTGGAACAGGTTGCCCAGAAAGGGTGTGAAGTTTCCTTCTCTGGAGATACTCAACACCCACCTAGACATGATCGTGTGCAACATGTTCTAGGTGACCCTGCTTGAGCAGGGGGGCTGGAATAGATGATGTCTAGAGGTCCCTTCCAACCTCAACCATTCTGTGATTCTGTGGCTGGTTTATGATCCTGTGCTATTCACGGTGTGGAAATGCCAAGAGATAGAGTGCGGTCTCTAATTCAGGTTCTGCAGCTAACACTTCAGGTTGATAGCTTTGAAAAGCTTTCACTGATGAAGAGTTTACGGAGTGAAGATGATGGCAGATTCTGAGCTTTTCTTTAGAAACTGAAGTTGATATACAGTGCCCTCAAGAAAGATGGAGGATTTGGGGTCAGCAATCAGGAGTAAGTCCTTTCACTTCTGGCTTTCCTATGTGTGTAACATTTATTTTGCTTGTAAGACTTTAGGCACCTTACACCAGAGTGTGTTTAGGGATTTTCTTTCACTGAGCATGTTACTTTTGGCAAAGAAATAACAATAATGGAAAGAAATAGATGATTTTGAATTACCAGAATGTTTTTTTTGCGTTTTCCTCTGTGATTTCCTGCCTTTTCCTCATACTGAAGATAGGCTATATATATATATATATAATTTTTTTTTTTTAATAGAAGCCAGGATAGAATGCTTTTAGAGCCCCACTAGGCCTGTTAAGCAATGCCTCCCTTGTCCCAACAAATTAGACACCCACTCCTTCTGCTCATTTCTCTAGAACTCAGTGTGAGTGATTCTTACTTCTGACAGACCATAGACAGCACAATTAGCTCCTTTCTGGTACCTGCTTTTTCCTAAAGCTCTGTGCTATCCTTAAAGGCCTAATGTAGATATTCAAAGGTAGGAGGATGGACAACTCATGTATACGTTGGCTAACAAATCCAAGCTTTTTTCCTGCTTCAGCAAGCCTCTAAAGCATTTTTCTGAAACATAAACTGTGCTATAGATATTTATCAAATGTGATGCATTGATAGATACCTGTTTGCACAGGTTCACCAGAGACTTTCACATGTCTTGGTGCATGGTCTGGAAAGGATCCTGATCTCTGAATGACTGGAGAAAACCACAGGATTTGCATTGCAGCCCCACTCCTGTCTCCCCCCAGTCACTCAGAACTGTTCCCATGGAGCACAAACCCATATGAAATTCAAATGATGACCATAAATTAAAGAATGATCTGAAAAGAGATTTTTTTTTAAATGAAGATAGATAGACAGACAGACAGATAGAGGTGATAACAACTATCCACTTCATGGCCTGGAGTTATGTGAAACACAGAACTACTTCAATTTAGAATAAATTAATCTCAATTTTCAGAGTCAACAGCAACAGACTCTGAAAGGTACAGATAAATAGGAAATAGTTTCTCCAAATTACCCCTGTCTAAGAAACATATTTCATGACTCCTGGACAGAAATATTGACAACCCCTTAGAACAACAGTCTCATGTTTCCTATTTAGTTAACCTCTGTACTTCAGCAAAACCCCTTAAAATGGTACCAGCATGGTTTAAACTTGGCAGCTGATATTTCATTCCTCGTCAGTAGTTCTCTCACACACACACAAAAAAAGAGTTTATTAAAACAACTGGGAAGAATTTTCGTTATTTGGACTATTTGTTCTTTAAAAAAAAAAAAAAAGTCTCACCGTCAGTTGCCAAGTCCCATGAAACCCTAGTGCACACCAGAGACAGAGCCCCAGCTGTCAGATGCCCACTGCTGGCCATGAGGAGCGGAGAACCTGTGGGTGTTTTCCAGAAAGCGAGGGCTTCCTCTTGGCTGAGTGACCTGTGTGAGTAAGGATGGGAGGCTTCCCAGCCCACCGACCTGGTGGCCATCCAAGTCTAGTCCCTGGCCCAGGCTCCACCTCCGTTGCCTTCCTTTTCCCCTCTGCCCTCAGATGCAGGTGAGTTGGGGCTGGGCTCAAGCAAGGCTTTTAGAGAGGGTAGGGGGCTGCACCCACACTCAGGGCCAGGGCGAGGACAGTTCTCACACAACGTCTGAAAATGCCAGACGTGGGTATAGGAGCTGCGTTTCTCGTAGTTCTTTGCCCTTTTTCAGTGCTTAGCTAGCTCAGTTAATGAAGACGGTGAGTGTTTCAGGGAACATTAGGTTGAAACACGTCACTATGTTATTTGAACATATTTGCTGCTCTCTAGAGGAGCTGATGGAACTTGCATGGTTTACAGATCCATGGTTATGCACTCTAAGCTGTCCTAAAGTCTGGATAAATGAAGAAACCTGAAGAAAGGAAGCAAACCAAAGTGAAAAACAGCCTCCCTAAAATGTTACCAGGAAATGAAGCAGCAGAAAACAAAATTATGAAGTGAAAACCAGAAGTTACTATAGTGCAAAGAGGTAGAAGAAAGCACATAGACATTATTACAGGAGAGGGGGCTGCCAAAAGAGGTGATACTAAAATAACACCTTTTCAGTTAACTATTACTATGCAGAATTAATTCTGATTATATCAATAAAAGACCTTGACAAGAATAACCCCTCCCAAATCCTTAGCAGACAATGTGCGTAGTGCTTTTAGGGGGGTCAAAGAGGCCAGACAAGTGGCTAAGAAACAATCTATTGAACAATCTAAACTAGTCATTGTACCAGCCTGCCCAAAGACATGACAGAGCCCAGCAACAAGTGTAAAACTTGAGGAAGCATCAATTAAAGAATCCACCACCAAGAAAATGCTGCAATCTTGCAACAGATTTGTGACTGATGATAAAAAGAATCACCAAACTCTCAGGGTAGAGTTCAGCTCAAGATCAAGTCACCTACAGTTTGTCACAGGTGAGGCAGGTGTTCAAACTCCCACCACTGTCCAAGGAGCTCTGGTCAAATCCAGACCTGGGCTCCAGTCAGTTGCCCACAAAAGATATCCTGTGTTGTTAGAAGTGCCAGAGGGTAACTGAGATATTCACCTGCGTCTTGCAAACATGACAGAAAATTACAAGAGACCCATGATCGTTTGGAAAGGCAGGTAGAAACTGGATAGGAGTCTCCAGGACCACCTGTAGCCTATGTCTGGGCAACTGAATTAGGGCCTGCAAGTTTACTTTAGAGGGAACCGATTCTCCTGCCAGGACCCACTGACTATATTACTAACACTCCATTAACTGCAACAGGAGTTTATGTAATAGTTTACCTTTTAAAAAAAAGCATATTTAGATACCTACCTGCATTTAGATGTCTTGGTCTTAAGCTGAACCTCAGCCTTCACCTAAACATGGCATTTGCAAGTGGGGAAAAAAGAAGAAAGAAGAAATTGAAAGTATGAAAATATCAATAAATGTGTAAGCTGGGGAAGTACTACTGTAAAGGATGTTGTGTTTTACCAAATGTAATATTGTTTTTGCTCAACAAAAGAGACAGAGAAAGCAAAGTCACGAGAATAGCATTACTATTGACTTGGCATACCACATAATGTCAAACATTTTCACAGTATTTAGGAAAAGGGCAGGGAAAACAAAACCACACTGGTTGTACCTTTTATAGATTTCAAACAGACATCTTGCAAGTCACCAGTGCAACACTGAAATCTTCTAAAATGCCAAAAGAAAAATTGACACTAAGGTCTAACTTTCACAAGTGCAGTCAGTATAGCCACACAGCTGTAGGCTGAGATCTTCTAATTCTCATGTGTATTGTTGCTAAAGACTTACTTGAGAGAAGTGTGTAAAAAGAGGTGCTGTTTCTACAGGAATATGCTAAGGTTTAAATACACCGCTAGACTAATGCTTCAATAGAAATTAAAAGATTATCCAGTGATGACAGAGATATATGATCTCTTCTTATCAGAAAACACAGCACAACAGAATCTGCCACCTCGGCCATTGCTTCAAAAGACAAGATATTTAGAGACAGACACACTGTGTTTTAGGAGACATTAAATCAAAGTTTGTTCTGCCCAATGTTTGTGACAAGTGACTGGAAATGAAAAACGGCAGGAGTTTGTAAGAACGTTTCTCAAAGAAAGCATATAATATCACCTGGTGTAAAATAACACATCCCTTTTCTTCCAAGAGATTGACACTGTCTATACAATAACTTATATTCAAAATCTTCCATAATTTAATTGGGGTGAAACCAGCAGAGGGTCTATGAAAGTTGTTCTATGAGCATTATTCACTTTCAGCTTCCACAGATTTTTTTCGCTGTTGGCTTTTGGACCTTACAGAAAATTCTGCTCTGAATAATTCTATTGAGAATAATTCTTCATTATCTTCTTTTAAGACATGCAGAAATATATATTTTTTTTTATTCTCATCTATACTATTTTCACAGAAGGAATCATGTTGGAAAGAACTGTGTAAATTCATGAGTTAAACCCTAATTCAGAAAAGCACTCTTGTTCAGGAAAAACATTTATGCATATGTTTACTTTAAGAATCTTACAAAATCTCACTGAAATCAATAGGACTTTGGCATGCACTTAAATAGTCTGTACCACCCTACATACTTATGATCCACTCCTATTCAAGAAAGCAATCAAGCACAAGTTTCTGAATCAGGATCTAAAGGTATTCTGTGAAAAACCATTTCTATTCCAAGCTCTACTAATAAATTAGTTTTTTTGTGGTTTTGCTTTTTTTTTTCATTAAGAATGTATAACGTGAATGTGCTTTGCTTCATTTTAAGCTGCAAAGGCCCATTTTATATACCGCTTGTTAAATCAGATTCTAATGATTCTTTCCCTCATGCAAATCTTTCCTCTCATTCATGGATTGTATTTAAATTCTGCTCAGCTTGCATTCATGATGCCTTGTCAGTGATTTGCATTGCTCTGATGCGTTTGCCCTGGTTGCACCCCTCACTCACTTTGGCTTGAGAACATAGAAGCCATAAATAACTCTTTAGCTGCTAAAAACAACACACACAATTCTTGTACACTAATGAGCTAGAGGATGGCAGCAATGAAACTCCTTGTGGGTCTCTGTGGTTTCCTGATTTGACTGTTCCTAACACTCTGCTCCATATCCTGGGAAACGGTGATTTTCCAAATTGTTACAGGCAAAATATTGCTTCCCTAGAGGGTTTTTTTTGGGGAAAAAAAAAAAAAAAGAAGTAACTTCAGATTAAACATCACAACTGTAAATGTGTTTTTTGCCTAGCAGGTTTGGGGAAAGAAAGGCAGCTCCCTGCCGAGTGGCTGGTCTCCCCTCTCTGCGGCGCTGGGAAGCTGTAGCTCCAGATGGCAGCAATGTACAGAACACATGCCACCCCAAAGCTGCAGGTTCTGCAACTGGATGGGAAACATTTCCCCTTCCTTTCCAAAAAGTCAGATTCAGTTTTATTCCCACACTACATTTGGACAGAAAGCCAAAGCAAGTCATTTGTTTCACAAGATAGATTGCTACATTTTCTGATTTACATTGAAAGAGACCATTTCGATTTCACATACTGAGAAATGATGAGGGCATCATGTCCAACATACATGTTGAATCAAGTCAGTTCATAGCATCAAAACTATTCTTTCTAATTTCAAAAATGTGAAAAGGGGACATTCTAGTCATAGGTCTCTCTTCTGGAAAAAAATCAAGCAGAAAAAAGAATTCAGACCAATGTTTCTTTGTAAAAAATGTTAGGTATAATCTAGCAATGAAAAATGTTTGGGGGAAAGAACACCTTTGAAATGCTAACACATTTAAAACATACATGAAAACATCTAAGAAGTCACATAGAAGGCAAAAATTATTGGAAAAAAACCCTTTTTTTCTGCAAAACATTAAATAAATCAGGTCGTATCCGAGATAGTCCAGCTTTTTCCTTTATAAGATATTGGGCAGGTATAGTAACTTGCCCACATCTTTCTGACTAAATTTGTCTTTTCTTGGAAAGTCGTGGTTTTATAAAGGACATCACAGATCTATGTTCTGTGTGGGTTGCAGTGAGAGCCCCTCTGCCCAGATCACAGCCGTGCCCCTGGGCAAGGTCCACACGCAGCGCGCAGGTCCCGGGGGCTGTGCGGGTGGCATCGCCCATGAGAGAGGGGAGAAGCTGAGGAAAAGGTTGCAAACCCCAGCTGCGGAGCCCTGCGAGAGCAAGGACGAGTGGAAGGGCCTCGGGATGCAATTCCAGTCTCTCCCAGCGGAAGGCAGTGCTGGATGGCGAGCGGGGCGGCGGGACTCCTGCTCCGCGTCCCGAGCCTTCTGCCGCATCCCGCTTCTGCCGCAGTGCCTCCCTTTGCCGGGATTTCTTGCCCCATGCAGCTCCAAAACTGTTGCAAACCCTCTTTTCCACACCTGCCTGCCGTAGAGAATAGGAAGAATGAGTCATTTTTCTCCAGTCTTTTAAAAGCCGGTTTGACATCAGCACACAGAGCCCATGTTGGGCTTGGTAAGCCTGGTGTGATGGCCCCATGCTGGGCTGCTCATTTTCACCCAACTCCCTCGAATCTCTTCGTGTCTTCCTTACGAAGAGGATCACACCTCTCACCCAGGCCCAGTGTAAAGGCTAGAGTAGTTTGTCAGTTGTAAAGGCAGCAGTGGGGTTGGTGTTTGAGAGCATCAGCTTCACTGAACACCAGCGATAGATTTGCTGCTGTGCCTGGGAAACTGCGGACTTACGGGACTGTGGCCTTTTGGGGTGGGGTTGTTGGGGGAAACTGGTGGGGAGGGCATAGGTGCGAGGATGTGCTTGTAAAGTAGGGTGTTATCAAAAACACAGAACAGAGTCAGGAAATCCAGGTTCTTGCTCTAGACTTGTCACTGAAGTTTCATTAGCCTGGGTATTACTGCAATTTCTGTCTCCCAAGAATGAATCTGACTATTAAGTCATAAGTGAACGTAAAGTAGTTTGAGATCACAGATAAGAGACTTGTAGGAGTGAAAAGGTATTATCTCAGCCTTCAAAAAGCTTGGTTCAGCGTGTGACCTTAGGTACTAGTTTCTGAAGTGATTTGACTATCCTTAGTCACCACAGATTATGGCTCCACATTTTAATACGAGACACTAGTTATTTCCATACCACCATAGCATTTATGATGTATGATCCTTTCTGCTGAACTTGTGAAATTCATGTACCTGATTACAGTAATTATGGGCATTTATAAAAGCTTGAATAGAGCTATCTGAACATTTCTGAGTTCTCTTAAAGGTTGCCTCGATCTCACCATGACCACATGCAGGGAGTCTGCCCTGTTTAATATTTCTTCCTTGGACTGTCACCTGTCAATCACTTTCCTGATTCTTCCAAGGCTCATCTTGTTGCTTTCAGGGTGACCTTTGTTGCCTAGCCTCTTTAATTCTAGGAAGAGCTGTGCTATCTTTTCCATACCATCCAGTTTTGGTATGCAGGGTGAAAAGAGAGGGAACATGGCCAGGATGGGCAATGGAGACAGATCGTTCCTCACATGCTTCTCTGTTGGGCCAGAGGCTGGGTTGGCTGTGGTGGGTGGGAGTGGAAGAAGTACGTGCCTAGAGAAACACAGGCTGCATGGCTCTGGAAATGGGGTGCAGGAGCAGGACATGCTACGGGCAGGTTGTAACAGGCATTTTGGAAACTGGTTGTGATTCTGCAAGCTGGTTTGACTGGCCCACATTGTGCTTTCCTCCAGCATAATCTCGATTGTAGCTGAACTTTCACTGTAGGAGCATCTTTTGTCTTTTTTCCATATTCATTGCCACCAGTTTGGTTTTCCCCACATCAGGTGGCCTGACTATCCTGTGTAACACCCTATGTCTTTATTGGTTAAGAGGGCTAACCTGCTGGGCAGGTGAGATTTTGCTTTTGCTCTGCAGGTAGCAGTGAAAAAAGTACATTGAGCACAGTCACTGGGATCAAATGGTCGTATCTTACTTGTATTGAAGTTTTTATCCTTCATAATGGACATGGATTTATCCCAAGAACTCTGCTATTTCTTCGTCAGATACTGATTCCTTTTCAGATTTGAGCATTCTGCTTTGGATCCCAGCACTGGTTTTCTCTTGTGAAAATCTGTTGCTGATTTTTCCTATAAGCCACCTTCAGGTGTCCAGCAAGGTTTCTGCCTGAGTGAACCTGGAAAGAACCTGGGCTCCAAAGCTGGGGTGAAGCATGCTGTGGGAAGTGTGTGCACAGAGTTGCCCCTGACTCTGGGTTTCCTACCCCACCTGGGAGACCTTTTAGGACTGGTCAAGCACATTTGAAGAACTCTTTAATGAGGGAACACCCCAATACTTTGATTTTAAAATATTGTGTAAGAAAGAAGGAAAAAGACTCCTTGTGTATCAGCCTTAACCTTCATAGGCTTTTTATTGCAGAAACTATAAAAAACTTCACAGAAAGCCTGGCCACATTCACATATCAGAATTTCCCAGTTCCTCCCTCTCTGAAGCCTCTTTGCTTCCATTACAATTGATTATCAAAGCTCCAGGTAAGCTTCCCCTGCACAGGGAAAACTTTGGAGCAGGTTGCAGGACACTTCCAGGTAGCTCCAAGGGACTCGGTGAGGTGAGGTGAGGTGTCCCTGCTGAGGCTCTGCAGCACACCTGCACTGCTCTGCCTCTTTTTCAAAGGCCCACTGACAGCGGGGCCAGCTCCCTTGGAGGCTGCAGGATTATCCCATTGTTACAACAGGAGAAGAATAATCCATATGATTTCTTTCTGAAGCAGGAACATGCAAAGCAGGGAAGGTTCCTGGAAAGAAAAGCAACACTCCAAAGGTAGGTTGATTACTAGAGAAGAAAAAAAAAAATCCTGAGCCATGTTTCTCCGCTAGCTTACTCACTCTCCTGAATGGAGTAGTTAGTTAGACCTTTCTGTGAGCTGCAGGAGGAGTTGCCATCCATTCAGCTCTCCAAATGTTGCTACGCAAGTGGTGCTCTGGAGCCACACCGGTGTTAATAACGCTTTCCCTCAGTTCTCATGAGCTGGTGTGGCTGCTGTGGTGCGTGGGTGCTGCGGCTGCCCACGGAGGAGCCTGTGCCAGCAGGGATGCCCAGGGCACTCCTGCTCCACAGGCAAGGGCTTGGGCCATGTGTTTGGTGGGACTGTTTTTAGTAGCTGTCTGGCAAATTTAGGGAGAAGGCAGTTTGTCATCAGACCTTGAAAGCTGACATATAACTCCTACCACCTCGCCAATACGTTTTGCATCTTCATAGCAAATTTATCTTTAAAGTCTGATAAAGGGTATCTTAATAATGTGAAGTTCTGGGTAGCTGTGGATGTATTTCTTTTGTACCTAAATGCCTTGCTGTTGTTTTTTTTTTTCTGATTACTTTTTTTCCCAGAATTGAATTTTATGTTGATTCACAAAAATCTGCACTTGTAAATTAACTTCTCTAGCACCATTTCCCCAGGTTTATGTTTCTAGCAATTTGAATTTTGTCTGATTTTTATTTAACCATTGCATTATCACTCAGTCACTTCCAAAGCAAGCACCTTGTTAACCACTAACTCCCAGCCTGCTTTCCTGACCAAGTGCACCTGCAGCACCTCTTAGCTCATTCCAGGCCAGGTAAAGCCACAGGGCTACTTCCTATCTTGTACTGGAAAAGCTTTTACCTCAGCATTAACAACCTGTACCCGTAGTCTGCAAGAGACCTATCTAACCAAATTCTAACGGAATCGTCTCGGCTGTACCTCCCTTGGCCTTCCTTGCTGCAACCCCCTGGAGGGGGAGGCACACGGATTTGTGTCTGAAGTGATTGTGCCTCCATACAGGGGCTTCCCCAGCAAGAAGACCTCTACCTTAGCAGGGAAAATTGCTACATTGATTTAAATGTTGCAACAACTGTTAAAAAACAAAAGTTTCCAGCAATGCAGGAAAACAACCAGGGCCTGTCCAACTTAGAGGTAGATCAATATTTTGATCCTGGTCCATTGGTGTATAAATAGGCACCATGAATAAATTCCAGTGGAACATTCTTTGTATTTGATAAGTTAAAATTACTTTTCCCTCCAAGGAGTTAGAGATCGGCATTTCCAATTCCTTCTTTTCATGATCCCAGTAACTATGTAGAAGTGGAAGGATCTATTAAGTTACGGGATCTTTGAACGGGACACTGATCATCAAGTCAGTGCTCAATGGAACAAGGTTTTTCCCACAAATCATGATTGATATCTGTGTCATTAGTAGGGTAGCTGCCCATCTCTTATCATGATTGACAGGTTAATAAGGGACCTGGGGCTATCTTTTCACAGCTAGCACACAAGCTAACCAATTGCTTTTAAATGATTGCTAATTTGATAGAATATAAGCAGAAGGCATAAAAAATATCTGGAATAACATCTAATGCAGCTTTTACTCGTGGTATTCTCAGTGATCCCATTTTAGAAACAGATTAGAATATAGCTAATAGATTTTCAGGTTTTTTTTAGACAGTTTTTAAAGAATATCTTGTAGAAGTTCTTTGGTTCAATTAGGAGAAAAAGAGAAGCGAGTTTTGTAATGCAATTGTCCTGTAAAGGAAAATGTTTTAAATTGGGGAGATTATGTGAGCAGACCACCTGTAGGGCATTCATAGCTCTTTTCTATAATACTCCAAGCCATGCCTTGCTGCCTGCAGTCTGGCTAACAATGCAGGGAAAAGCTGTTTAAAAGGCTGTTCTCCCTTTTCCCTCTGGTGTTCACTAACTGTTACAAGTCTTCCTCTTAAAATAAATAATAAAAAAAAAAACTCCCATGTCCCTTTAATTGAAGAACTTTAAGGCTCCATGGTGGCCAACTGGTCTGCAACAAGAGAAACCAGGCAGCAGGGAAAGAAACTTCAGACTATATATCATGTTTTGGTGAAGAGAAAAGATCAAAGTTTTCCCAAACTCAAAAGAAACCAAGTTCCCTACAGATTAACCCTATTCATTTAGCTCCTCTTAAAGGAATGATGTTCTCAGCCACTGGGCAGACAGGTAAAAAGTTCAACAATTGCCAAAGCATTCTTCTGTTAATTCAACAGCCTTCTGCTCAAATAAATTAGCTTAGTCCTGACAGAAGAACAATACCTTTTCTCTTGAAAAAAGGACCATATTTGATATACAAAAGTTAAGCATGAAAGGTTAAGATGTTAGTTTAATCTGTTAAGAAGATCTAACAAATCTCAACTCACTCCTCCACTGTGGTACATGATCTATGAATTTAAAACATTAACCTTTTACACTTCAGTATGCATCCCCGGAAAGGCAGGTGCTTACAGAAGAGTAGACAACAGATATGAGAGGTGTGTGTGCACATTCCTAAAATAACATCCATTTTAACAGGATACTTAACATGCCACGTGAGATGTCCCTTTTGTAAAGGCTCAGTTTAAAGACACTGTTGTCTTTCAAAAAGCAGCAGAGAACTATGGTAAGGCACCTACCAGCTTTGGCAAACACTTTTTCAGAACAACTGGTTGAATGACTTGTTTTCCTTGTGCCTATGTATCTTACTGCTTTAACAGAGGCAGCCATCTATTACACAGTCATGAATGGAGCATGAATGTAGTTTGTAGTTTATAGAACCACCTAAAGACACACAGCAGCTGGAATAACCAGGGCAGGAGTAGGGGAAAAAGCTTGAAAAAGTCATTTATCAAAAGTCATTTTATTGACAAAATAGAATACTCATATTTGCTCTTACAGGGGTAGCCTCTACACTTTTTTACAAAAAAAAATTTACAGACTGTATAGCTTTGGATATATACATATTTTACACATCTGTACAAGGTAACAAATAATTATATAAATACATCCTTTAATGTAGGAAACCCGTATTTAGCTGGGGTGTATAATTAAGACATGTTTTGATTCAGTCTATATTGTAAGGCATTTGCCTGGTCTTCAATATCCCAAAAACCTGCAGTCCCAGCAGACTTCCACCTCAGGATGTGGGATGAGGAAGACCCTCCCTCCTATGAGCAAAGACCTGCTGTTAGTCCAGAGTGAACCAGAAGCCGATGCCTTGCCCTCTGCAAGACACAAGTGAGCCCCTACCCTCCTCTGCCAGCAAAATAAGCCGGCTCCTTGAAGTACATGCTCCCTGCATATGAATGGAGGGGAAGGAGGAGGGGGCTGGAGCCTGGGGCCTCTGCCAGCTGCATTGTTCTAGATAAGCTGTGGCTAATAAGGACCATTAGGGGTTCATTAATGGCACCAAACAGTGAGAGGGCATTTTAGGCAGGCCAGTGTCCCTTATTCCCTAACCTTCGGCTTCTTTCCCCCTCCTCACACTTGAGACAGGGGCATCTGCTTGGGGTAGGAGACAGAGCTGGCAGTGCCTGACCTCCATGTCAGGCCAGTGCTGACATCGCTGTAGAGGGAGCCACCGCCTCCAGCCCCAAGTCCTCCTGCTGCAGCAATTGCTGCCTGCCCACCTGCTCCTGCCCCTGTGCCCCCAGCCACCACAGCACCTTTGTTGGCCCAGCAGCAGCGGGTACAGAGGGCCCTCCAGGACTCGAGGGTCTTCCCAGACCAGACCCAAACACCAGAGGTGATGCCCACCACTAGGCACATGAAGTACTTAAGCATGAAGACAGCATAGTCAGGGCGGCGGGCCTGATCTGGCTGCTGGTCGCGCAGGCAGGGGCAGTTGTGTGTGGCCTCCCAGCGGGGCCGGTTGTGCTGCTCATAGAAGAGGCAGGCGACCACACTGGCAGCTGGCACAGTGTAGAGCACGGTGAAGAGGCCTAGGCGTATCATCAGCTTCTCCAGCTTGTGGGTCTTGGTGGGGCCGCCCTGCTGCTTGATGACACTGCGGATGCGGAAGAGCGAGACAAACCCAGCAAGCAGGAACATGGAGCCGATGGCCAAGTAGATGAGCAGGGGTGCCAACACAAAGCCCCGTAAGTTCTCCAGGCTCTGGTTGCCCACGTAGCAGATGCCAGCCACGGGGTCCCCGTCCACAGAGCTGAGAGCCAGCACAGCGATGGACTTGACGCTGGGGAGCAGCCAGGCGGCCAGGTGGAAATACTGTGCGTAGCCGGCGATGGCCTCGTTGCCCCACTTCATGCCGGCAGCGAGGAACCAAGTGAGGGAGAGGATGACCCACCAGATGGAGCTGGCCATGCCGAAGAAGTAGACGAGCAGGAAGACCACGGTGNCACGCCACCTTCTCGTGCCCGGCCACCAGGCGCACCAGATAACCGAGCGAGACGAAGAGGTAGCAGGCGGCCAGGAAGATGATGGGGCGCTCGGGGTACTTGAAGCGCTCCATGTCGATGAGGAAGGTGGAGACGGTGGCGAAGGTGGAGAGGAAGCAGAGCACGGACCAGAGCCCGATCCAGAAGGCAGTGAAGGCGCGCTCGTCGGGGCTGAAGTAGGGGTTGTGGCAGGGCAGGGCGCAGTTGGCGATCTGCCCCGTCTTGACGCGGTTGTAGAGCGGGTGCCGCTCGCTGGACACCGACACCATGGGCGCCCGGCACTGGCAGCCCNAGCAAGCAGGAACATGGAGCCGATGGCCAAGTAGATGAGCAGGGGTGCCAACACAAAGCCCCGTAAGTTCTCCAGGCTCTGGTTGCCCACGTAGCAGATGCCAGCCACGGGGTCCCCGTCCACAGAGCTGAGAGCCAGCACAGCGATGGACTTGACGCTGGGGAGCAGCCAGGCGGCCAGGTGGAAATACTGTGCGTAGCCGGCGATGGCCTCGTTGCCCCACTTCATGCCGGCAGCGAGGAACCAAGTGAGGGAGAGGATGACCCACCAGATGGAGCTGGCCATGCCGAAGAAGTAGACGAGCAGGAAGACCACGGTGCACAGCGCCGGGCCGGTGCTCTCGTACCGCACGTGCTCGGCCACCGCCAGCTCCGGCTGCAACTCGGCCGCGCCGCCCGCCGCCCCGCGCCCCCCCCCCNGATGAGGAAGGTGGAGACGGTGGCGAAGGTGGAGAGGAAGCAGAGCACGGACCAGAGCCCGATCCAGAAGGCAGTGAAGGCGCGCTCGTCGGGGCTGAAGTAGGGGTTGTGGCAGGGCAGGGCGCAGTTGGCGATCTGCCCCGTCTTGACGCGGTTGTAGAGCGGGTGCCGCTCGCTGGACACCGACACCATGGGCGCCCGGCACTGGCAGCCCGGCTCGCAGGGCGGCGGCGGCCGCGGCTTGCGCGGGGCCTCGGCCG